>JAPQWV010000785.1:0-227000 GCA_027422505.1 Craterostigma plantagineum
TTCTCTTCTGTTCAATAAATTTTGAGTCGTTAAATTGCAGATTGTTCCAGGCTATTACCTTAGGAGGAACCTTGATGGTCATGTTGAGCACAGCACATGCGTAAACAATACAGCAAGCGAACATTCTATGGTTGAGCGGATGATCATTGATGATCTCGTGCACTGGGCAGTTAACTATAAGGTAATTGTCTGACTAGGAAATGTTTATATCTTCATATATTCACATAAAATGGGACGGTTATCTGCTATTCGGTGCTTCTTACATCAGCTACTAACCTTGGTTGTAATTTCAGGTGGATGGGTTCCGTTTTGACCTAATGGGCCATATTATGAAACGTACGATGGTATGGCTTACTTTATAGTAATTACTACCTACCACAATCATGTGCATAATGTATTAACTTCTGTTACCGGCCAAGATATGCGTAGTTGTTCCTTCTATCGTTCGGGTTCATGGTTGTAAAGAGAAGAGAACTGCAATGGTATGAGTAGAAATGCTTATATCTTCATATATTCACAATGCAGGTTAAGGCTAAAAGCGCACTTCATGCTTTGTCAAGTCAGAATAATGGAGTTGATGGCTCAAACATCTACATGTAAGAGTGAAGAATATATTATATTTCTGGTATCATTTTATGATCATGTGCTTTATTATAGGTTTGGTACTGAGTATATATACTAATTTGAATTTAGATATGGGGAAGGATGGGACTTTGGAGAAGTGGCTAAAAATGCCCGCGGTGTGAATGCATCACAGTTCAACCTCTGCGGAACTGAAATCGGAAGGTATTTTGTAGTTTGTTCAAGTAAGTATAATGGTCTTTAGTTGCAGAGCGAAACACAGTCCACTTTGCCATTGAAATAGCTCTCTTACCTAATGAAAAATAGTTTCTTTAAATCAATGTCTTCCTGTAATAAATAACTTACTGAGTTGGCTCAGTTGCACTTTCCCGAAGTTGATGATTTTCATACTATGAGATCAATCGAAAACCCAAATGACTTGTATGTAATTTTTTTAGCTTTAATGATCGAATTCGAGATGCAATGCTCGGTGGATCTCCGTTTGGACATCCTCTTCAACAAGGTTTCGTAACAGGTCTATTTATGGAGGTAATATATTTTTCTTGGCATTTAATTATTGATCCCCATTTCAAATTTTAGTTCTTGTTTCACATCAAAATTATCTTCAATAGATAATAGAACGGCAATGACTATCAAGAACTTTTTTTTTTTATATGGATTCTTTTATGTTACTTCAATTCTTCAGCCCAACGATCATGACCATGGAGGCGAATCTAACATGCAACATATGCTTGCTATGTTAAAGGATCACATTCAGGTACTCTTATCTTTTTTATTGTTGACGTGTAAGATCTACTCTATTGGTTTTTGTTAATTATTTAACGGATTTGTTTGTTCACCGTAACAGTGCAAACATTTCTGATGCTCAAAATGTTTCAATCGTAATTCTCTCTGCCAATAACTGCCACCTTATAGATAGGAATGGCTGCAAATCTGAAGAACTTTGCTCTAACTAACAAGGACGGTCAAGAGGTAACATCTCCATTTCTCGTATCTGCATTCCTTATATACGTTGTAAGGTATAATCCTATACGATCATAACATGAATGGTATATAATTCTAAAACTAGTAAGCCTTTCTCTACTACATATGGAATCCTTTCCTCGAAACAGGTTCAAGGGAGAGAAATCTTGACGCATGACGGCGTACCTGTTGCTTATGCTTCATGTCCCATGGAAACTGTAAGGATTACTATTTTTTTTTTGGTTTGGGTGTGTAAATTTTCTCGATGCATTAGCCATTTATCTTCTATTTTATATGCATCTCTTTAGGTAAATTATGTTTCTGCTCACGGCAACGAGACCTTGTTTGACATAGTCAATTTAAAGGTAAATCCTTCTCTTCCCACTTTTTATTACACTGTACTTATGTTCATCATCTTCATGCTGTATAGACTCCAGTGAATTTGTCTGTGGACGAACGATGTAGGATGAACCATTTGGCGACCAGCATAATAGCGCTTTCCCAGGTTTTCCATGACTATAATCTGCAATCATGCAAATTGCGTAATTCGGTATACCGACCGAATTTACCGAATTATCGAAAATTCGGTACAAAACCGAACCGAACCGAAAAATTCGTTTCGGTATTCGGTTCTTCAAAAAACTAAATTCGGTAATTCGGTAAATTCGGTTCGGTATAGATTTTGAATTTCGGTGAATTCGGTATACCGAATTACCGAAATTTTAAAATTAAAATATATTTTATTTATATTAATATTGAAAATAAAATTATAATTATATTAATTATACGTATTAATTTAAATATCACTGAAATTTTTATTATTATTATTTAAATTTTTATTATTATTATTTAAATTTCGGTTATTTCAGTGAAAACCGAATTTACCTAAAGAGACCAGCATAATAGCGCTTTCCCAGGTTTTCCATGAATATAATCTGCAATCATCCAAATTGCGTAATTCGTTATACCGACCGAATTATCGAAAATTCGGTACAAAACCGAACCGAACCGAAAAATTCGGTTCGGTATTCAGTTCTTCAAAAAAATAAATTCGGTAATTCGGTATAGATTTTGAATTTCGGTGAACTCGGTATACCGAATTACCGAAATTTTAAAATTAAAATATATTTTATTTATATTAATATTGAAAATAAAATTATAATTATATTAATTATACGTATTAACTTAAATATTACTGAAATATTTATTATTATTATTTAAATTTCGGTTATTTCGGTAAAACCGAATTTACCTAAAGAGATCGCTCCTTTGTCCTTTGTTCGGTATTCGATTTTTTACCGGTAAATTCGGTTTTTACCGAAATAACCGAAATTTAAGTAATAATAATAAAAATTTCATTAATATATAAATTAATACGTATAATTAATATAATTATAATTTTATTTTCAATATTAATATAATAAAATATATTTTAATTTTAAAAATTTCGGTATACCGAAATTCAAAATCTATACCGAACCGAATTACCTTAACATATGGCTTCTTTTTTTTTTTCATTATATGCAGGGTATACCTTTCTTCCATGCCGGTGATGAGATTTTGCGCTCGAAATCCTTAGATCGCGATTCCTACAACTCTGGTGATTGGTTCAATAGGTAGATTAGATTATCTCGTTATACTTACTAATCACGTTCTGTTGCTTTGAGGTTCAGAAAAATCAAATTATTTCAACTATACTTTAGGTTGGACTTCAGCTACAACAGTAATAATTGGGGCGTTGGACTTCCTCCGCAGGAAAAGAACGAAAGAAACTGGCCTCTGTAAGCATCATGTCAAATCTTACGTTGTTAATATCCCATCTTCAATGGATTGACTTCTACCTTCTACGTTCTTACGTATGTTAATTTCAGAATAAAAACTAGATTAGCAGACCCGTCCTATAAACCCGATAGAAGACACATTCTTGCAGCACTTGAAAACTTCTCTAGTTTATTGAGCATCAGATACTCTTCACCAATGTTTCGCCTGAAGACAGCAAGTGAAATACAGGTAAAAGTTGATTTTTTTTTTTTTTGTTTTGGGAAAATGTTCAGCTGTAGTGATATGGAAAAATACAACACTTTCTCGGTTATTTATACCTCACACAGAAACGCGTGAAATTTCACAACACGGGTCCCTCGTGGGTCCCAGGCGTGATCGTCATGACCATTGAAGATGGGCATGAAGGTGTATCGGGACTTACACAGCTCGATCCCAAGTCAGTACCGCCATTTTTTTCTTTACTCATTTTTCATACGATGATATTAATATGGATTGACATCGCTATGTACCATTTCGTATTTCAGGTATTCGTACATTGTTGTTGTGATCAACGCTCGCCCGAACGACATCACATATGCGATCCCTTCTTTGAGGGGAAAACGCTTTCAACTTCATCCAATGCAGGTTATCGTTCGTTCATCTACCCATTTTTATTACATGTTCGAGGCTCGAGCACTGCCTTAGTAGCAATATTTTTTCCAACTCTTTGCTTTTATTACGTGTGCTTCAGATGAATTCACGAGATCAGATTGTGAAACGCTCTACGTACGAATCATCTTCTGCTTCTTTCAACGTTCCATCGAGGACGACAGCAGTTTTCGTCGAATTTCGCTGATAATTAGCCGCTCCTATCCGTTAGTACGGATATCTGTATTTAATCTTTTGAAACTATCAAAAGGAATTATGAGCATTGACAGCAAATATATATAGTCAAATGTTTTAAGCTATTGTTTTGTTGACTAAAAAAAAGACGTTACTTTACGTGCCACGCACAATTCTTATTACACTGCACCACCCTTTTTGCCACTAACTCTCATCCATCCTCAATCATAAACCATTTGAAGTTCCATGCATATTCTTCATAATCATAGAAGATAATCAAATCTATACATATGTATATTGTATTGATATGCCGATTTGTATAATCTGTTTAACATTGAGAACTGCTTCGTGGTGTGTTTCAAGTGTCAACGATGCTTCCATTATTGCAGATTCAAGTTAACATTTGCTGGAAAGATATCTATATATTAATTTATGAATCTGCAACACTATTTAATTGTTTTTTTAAGGTTATTATATCTGCAGTTATCTTGATGAGACATTAGAAGAAACCAATAGAAGATGAAGAAGACATAATCAAGTCTATATGACTCTTTAATCACTAAATCAAATACTATAATTAGGAACGAAAAACAATGACTCACAAAAAAGGGTAAACCATATTTTGACTTCCCAAAGCCAATCATCATCAATCACTAATATATTTAGCGAGACCTTCAAACCAAATATACATAACTACAACCTCACATCCTCATACACTTCCTCCATTTCTTCCACTCTCCTACTTTTCCTCTCTTCCCACTTCCCTTCTCCATCCAAAAAGGCCAAAAAGAAAAACAAGAAAGAACACAAAGTGAAGCTATAGTTAGTGTACCCAAATAGCCCGGTGAATCGCGAAGAAAAAAGGTGGCGGTGGAGGAGGCAGAGTATGGATGCCATTGAGCAATTGACTACTGCACCACCACCACCACCACCATCACCACCATCACCACCACCGCCACCGCCGCCGCTAATAACAAATCATCCTCACAACATTAACAACACCAACAACAATGACCTCTTTCCCATTGCCAAGGGCAAGCGAACCAAAAGATTCCGACATCATTCTCCCATTATTACAACGACCATCCCCTTCGCAGTCGTCGCTCCCCTCACAATCGTCGCACATCAAAACAACAGCAGCAACAACAACAACAACAGTCAAATTACCAGCCCCGTCCTCGCCTCCTCGGAGGAGAGCACTACCACCGAGGACATAGACGTGGCCAGGTGCCTCCTCCTCCTCTCCCGGGGAGGTGAAAAGAGGACAAGGATCGAAAGGGACATTGCCTTCGTCGTTCCTACCAAAAACAATTCCTACACGTGCAAGACGTGCGGTAGGTCGTTCCCTTCGTTCCAGGCACTGGGCGGGCACAGGACGAGCCACAAGAAATTCAAGGTCGAGAAAAAGCCTATCGTTGCCTTCTCCGACGAGGAGGACTACTGCTTTCCATCCCCGTCGAAGCTTAGGAACGGAAAGCGTTCGTCGAGCTCTCTCTCCCTCCAGCTCAACAGCATAGTGTCGTTCTCGCCCAAGGCGTCGCCTTCTCCGAGGGTCCATAGGTGCTCGTACTGCGGTGCGGAGTTCGCCTCGGGACAGGCGTTGGGTGGGCACATGAGGAAACACAGAGGGACGCCGATCAGCGTTGTGAGGCAGTCGATCGAAGACGATGATGACGAGTGTAAGAAGGGGAAGAAGAAGATGGACGATGATAGGGATAATGTGCTGAGTTTGGATCTTAATCTTCCTGCGCCTGGAGAAGATCACGGAATTGTTGCAGTAAGCAGAGAAGATGTTGAGAGCAATGAGGCAATTACGACAACTGCACTTGTCTTGGCCAGCAACACTAACACTACTATTGCACCATTGGTTGGCTGCCATTATTAATTTGGCAAACAAGCAATAGGCCGCTCATTTTATTAATATTATTACTATTATTATTCCTTTTATATATACATATATATTCTTCATCTTCCAGCTAATGTCATGCTCGAGAACATACATACCTTCATTCTCCGCACTACTATTATTTTAGACTCAAAGTGTTGATAAATTCGTACATATGTACTATAACATGTATTCTTTTAAGTTTTTACTACTTCAATTGTAATTCTGTTCTTCTGTTCTGTCATTTAGTTTAATCTTTGGAGTGTATGTTAGGTACAGCAGAACAATATATAAAGATCAATAATGCTTAATAGCCCCAACTCCAAGATAAAATCAAAATGTATTTTATTACCCGAGAAATGTAAATGGCACTTTCGGTCAAGACCATAGTGAAGATTGATCAGCTTTATCATTCTCTTCTCTTCAATATGGATCCGAAAATTCGACCGCCATGCAACGTATACCCTCCTCCGTCCAAAGACAGATCACAGAGACAATGTATTAATGTTTCTTATACTCTTGTACAATTAAATGCCTTTGCTAGACATATATTTTCTGATAAAATGAAGAACTCCGTGCAGTGGCGGAGCCAGAGATTCACCCCAGTGGGGTCCAAATCAAACGTAATTAAATATATTGTGTACAAAAAAAATTATTACAAATATCAGGAGTGACATTACTACATAAGGAATAAGGATTTCACTTCTATTTACCGCAACCATCTTAACAGAGGGTACAAGATTGTTCTAAGCCAAAATCATGAATACATCTACATTAAACGCAGTGGAAAACAAGGCATCCCTGGTCAAGAAACTTCGCCAAAATACCTGAAGCTTGTACCATCAAAATCATATATACATCAAAAGCCGAAGAAGACAATGCATCCCATGGTTAAACTTCGCCAAAATACTTGAAGCTTGTACCATCAAAATCATATATACATCAGTAGAAAACAAGGCATCCCATGGTCAAGAAACTTGGCCAAAATACCCGAAGCTTGTACCACCAAAACTTTCACAAAACAACCTGCATATAGCTTCACAGTTTTATACGCCGATCTCCCATTTGGAACCTTTTTATGATTGCTTCATTTGAAATTGTATTAAATACATCCCTCTCAACATATGCCACCATGCAGTCATTCAAAAAATTATTCCCCATTCGATTTCTGAGTCGACACTTAATGTACTTCATAGCAGAAAAAGCCCGTTCAACTGTAGCTGTAGCAACTGGTAGAATCAATGCCAACTTCAACAACAAATACACAAGAGGATACACCGTATGTCTCTTTGTTTGGACTAGTTTTCGAGCAAGACTACCAATTCCATTCAAATCTGAAAATTCTCCGCATTTCATATCCACAATATAATTCTCCAATTGCGAATCAAGCGTCAAAATATCCACATTAGAGAAATCAGACGGATATAACTGAGCCAACTCAATCAATTTCTCTTTATCGAAAGCAGCAAATGAGTTATCGGGACCCAAACAACTGATACAGATAAACAACTTCATATTTACCTCTGTAAATCGGCTATTCATTTCTTGAAGCTGTAAGTCGAGCACTTGATTGAATATTCCTATTCGAAAACGATGATTTGTAACTTTTTGGGTTACACGCTTATGCAATCAATCGTTGCGACCAATTTGATGTGATACTCCTTCTTCTGTTTGTCACTTTGCTTATGAAAAGCAAGATCGATATGTTGGTCCCCTTTCATCAAATCAAGACATTTTTTCAAAGCTTGATTGTGCAAGCTATTAGAAGCGCCAATATGAGCATCAAGTCTTTCTCTTTTATTCCATGCTGTAAAACCCGTAGTAACAAAAGCATCACCTCCACCTTGATTTCCATAATCAGGTTTGAATAAGTAGCAACAAAGACAAAAGGCACCATCCTTGCTTATACTATATTCTAGCCAATCGCCATATAATTCAAACCATTTAGGATTGAAATGACGTAATCGACCACCAATGCTTCTTTTCGGAAAATTGTGAGTACGGGGTTGACAAGGACCTTTCATTAGAAAATGTCTTCTTACTTCTGGTTGCTTTGCACTAAGTTCTGAAATTTTTTTCCGTAAACCAGGGTTTGATTGAAGCACGTTTGGCTCTATTTCAGCACTACCTCGAATCCCTAAATTAGTACTCGGAATATTCACTGTAGAAGCCGGCGAAAACGAAGTAGATGATCCTTTTGATAGTTTCGGTCCTCTTATCACAAATTTATCCATCAGATCTGCATGAATATTTGTGTAAATCAAAACATTACAATTATATACATCTTCAAGAATGCAAATTAATTTTTTAACATAAGTGGAATTGAAACCCTAGCCCCAGAAAAATCAAATAAAAAACCTTAATTACCACAAATCAAATGAAGTTGAGGAGATTGAGAAGTCTGCGTTGATGATTGTGGACTGTGGTACTTGGAGTCGATTTACTTCACCTGAGTCGATTTAGTCCATTGACGATGGAAAGAATTCTTAGCGAATGAAATTTGAGATTGTATTGACTATTTTATTCAAATTATTTTTGTGTGTGGGGTCCATTTGTCCAAATTAAGTAATTAAGTATAAGATTAGTTTTTTTCTATTATAACTAATAATTAAAAAAAATAATCCAGTGGGGTCCATGGACCCCACTGGCCCAATGGTGCCTCCGCCGCTGACTCCGTGGTCTCCGAATTTGACTTGATCAAAACTGAATATTTGAGAAGCAATCAAAGCTGTGAAATCCCTCATGCAATTTTGACCGTTTAGCTGTATAAATGAACTCGAAGCTCTTTTTCAAAGCCTTTTTTTCTTATGTATTCATGAGAAAAATGAGTGAGACGAATAAATAGCTTTTATATAAGAAATAGGAAATCTAGAAGCTTCGGCCCAGTAGTAAAAGCAGCACCGTGTCATCCTATTATTCGGAGAAGTTGAAGCGTACAAAAATGACCAGCTCGCCTTAACTTCACATCACATGAATATATAAATTTATTCCATTCATCTTCATCACATATCACACCTACCCTTTTTTCTTTCTTTCAATCTATATCTACCAATATATACAATATATATTCCTCAGAATTATCGACATAAGACGTAATCGATGGCGATTGGATCAGTTACAGAGGAAAATCCTAAGAAGCAGGGTCGACGGCCGTCGAATTTGCTGGCGCCGGGTTTCCGATTTCATCCCACCGATGAGGAATTGGTACGGTACTATCTCCGGCGAAAAGTCTGCGGCAAGGGATTTCGAATCGATGCGATTTCCGATGTTGATATATACAAGATCGAACCTTGGGATCTTCCAAGTATGTGATGAACTCCAATTCTGTCTGCCTAGTTCTAACAACTGTGTCTGTTGATCGTGGACTTTTTTTCTCCAACCTTATTTTGTGTTCCCCCCCCCCCCCCCCCCCCCCCTGTATAGTGATTTGTTGATGGTGTTGTTGGAAAAAAAGCTCCATTTGTCTTTTGAAAATCTGGTTAAATCGGACTCGGTATTTATGAACTGTGTATTGCAGGCTATTCAAAGCTGAACACTAGAGATTTGGAGTGGTACTTCTTCAGCATGCTCGATAAGAAGTACGGCAATGGAGCAAAAACCAACCGTGCAACGGAAAAGGGATATTGGAAGACAACTGGGAAAGACAGAGCTGTGTACCACAAATCGCAAATCGTCGGTATGAAGAAAACTCTCGTTTATCACATTGGACGAGCTCCGAAAGGTCAGCGTACGAATTGGGTTATGCACGAATACAAGCTCTCAGATTTGGAGTTGGACAGAGCTGGCATAGCTCAGGTGGGCTAAATGATACTTAAGCTTTTATTTATCCTTATTCTTTATATAGCCATTTTTGTAGCCAGTTCATATAATGAGATGAATGCTCTTTTTTTGTATGAAAAAGGATGCATTTGTTTTGTGCCGAGTTTTCCAAAAGAGCGGTACGGGCCCAAAGAACGGTGAGCAGTACGGTGCACCGTTTGTGGAAGAGGAATGGGAGGATGAAAACCTTGAATCTATACTTCGATTGGAATCCGCAGAGGAAGTTAATTTCGACAATGATATTTTCGTGGATGGCGACGATCTTGAGCAGGTTTTGTGATCTTGAAAATTTTTCTTTGTTTTCTATTGAATGATATGAGAGAAGAAGCCTCTATTGACAATATTCCACTGTGTATGTACTTTGTATTCTTCTATAATGTAAAGCATGTCTTTTTTTTTTTTTTTTCCAGATTCTTGGACCAGAAGTACCAGCTGATGCTACAAGCCAACTAAACCTTCGCTCATCAGATGGAAGCAATGGTGAGGGAGTTGTAGAATCCATCGATTACGCACAACAGTTCATAGCGGGCGAAGGCGAGCAATATTACGAAAGCCTAGAGCCTTTTGATGGGAAGATGTACTATGCGCTTGCTCCACTCGAAAGCGAAGTGAAACAGGTCAAGCACGAATTCATTGGGGAGTCGAGCAAATCTGATGATATCGAGTACTTTCTCGACGAACCGATCCCTGACTTTTCTGCTGCTGACCTTCAATTTGCCGGCGAAGAGTACTTCGACGTCGATGAGGACGTCGCTTCCATGGAAGCTAATAGTACGACCTCTGCCTTCGACATTGTTGACGAGCATCTCTCATTCTTCGAGTCTGACGACAACAGTCGCGAAAATCTTTACGATGAAGCGCATGGAAAAGAAGCTCTTATTTCAGATCAACTTCCTCATAAGGTAAAATTGAACAAAAATGGACTGTAAGTTGAAGCCATTTTACTTACTTTTCGTTTTGTCTCAGGAACTTGACGAGGGAAAAAGCAAAGGTAAATTAACAAGTGGAAATCTTCATGAGGCGAACGACGACGTTCCATCATCGTCTGGCAAATCAGCTTCTGCCGAGTATGAACCAGGTATGAATGTCTAATCCCAATATACATCTTTTTTTTTTTTCCGAAAAAAGATATATTTTACCGCAGAATCATGTCGTTTAATCTTTCTGTCCCCACGTGCTGCAGATATCCAATACCCCTTCACAAAACAAGCGAGTCAAATGCTGGCGAACATTTCTGCTCCACTCGCTTTTGCTGCAGAATATCCTTCGAAAGATGCCATACAACGTCTCAGTTTGCCTTCTAGTTCTGTTCATGTCACAGCAGGCATGATACAGATAATAAATGTGAACGCCTTACCATTGGAAAAGCCTTGGAACATCAACATCACCCTTTCTTTCGAATACTCGAGACAAGTCGACAGTGACGGTTATGCAAATGTGGAAACGAGCGTCGGCGTGCGTTCAGGGAAGTCGCTCACCACGGGTTTGCTCTGCTGCTTATTCTTCTGGGTTTTATTTATCTCGATGTCCTTGAATACGAAAGCTCACGTGTTCGCAAATTAAAGAATGATTATATGCTTTTGTGTGACATGTTTTATTATTGTACCCATGGACATTGGTAACTGGTAAGGTGTTCTTACTTGCTCTTTGGGAATGATCCAAAGTTCAAAATATTATATCCCAATCTGTGCCGTTGTTATCACACAGCAATGCCCTGCAAATAAATTTAATGATGAAAATTAGGAATCAATTAGAGAGAACTAAAACAGTTCTTAGACATACAGTACATACCTCTCCTGTAATAATCCTCTTCAAGGATTGCCAACTACTATAACCTTGACCAGTGTTATTTGGGGCGCGCCTAGGCGATAAACGGGGCGAGGCAGGCACCAAAATGCCTCTAGGCCGCGAGGCGTTGTCCTTCATGGAGGCGGTCCAGAGGCGGCGCCTCAGTCCAAGGCGGCGAGGTGCCTAGGCGGTGAGGCGGTCGCCTCGGTGTCTGTGCGCGGTCGATGGTGGTCTGATGAAACGGGATGCTCTGTCGCGGCCGTTAAACTGGTCAGATCGGCATTTTTCCGGCCGGGGCGGAGTTTTTCGGGCGAAACGGAGTTTTGTCGGGCGGAACGGCCTTTATTGCAGCGTTGGGATGGGGTAAAATTTCTGAGTTGATGGTGGGATCGAGAGGTTGAAGACGACGGAAAAAGAAAAAACCTAATTTGAATTTAATTGAATTGATATGATTAATGGGATGTTTCTAGTCGGGCCTTTATTAATTTCAAAACTGCTTTTAAGGCCCAAATTTGATTGGGCTTAGCATTTCATCTTTGTTATTTTAATAATAACACAAAATTTATATTTCCATGCCATTGTACAAATTTATAATATTCTAATAAATATTCCCAATTTAAGTAATTTGTAGTTATCTGAAGATTTATAAAATTTATTTGAATTAATCTATGTTATAAGTTAGCTTATTTATGCGTGAGTAAATATTATCATATAAAATATTAGTATAATAAACTTCACATCGGTTCTATGAGGCGGGTGCCTTATTTGCGCCTCGCCTCTGAGGCAAGGCGGGTAGCATATCGCTTATGTGCGCCTCTCGCCTTTAATAACCATGACCTTGACATTACTCGATGCAACGGCGTTAAGCGCTTTGCCCTGCAACGTTAGAACATTATACGAACCAAACTACAAACATTTTGCCCAAAATAAATGACGACCTGTTAGGCAGGCGGAAATCTTCCCGTTAATGTCGAGTAGATCTGCCCGTTCCATTCCGGGCCCATGAGGCTTTGCTCCAGCCCATTCTGCGTCTTGAAACACTTCGTAAGGATCGACTCCTCGAGTTCCATTGCAACTCCTACTACATTTATATATAGCAGAATCGAAATTATTACAATGCTGAAGGAGACGACTAACGTGAACTGGGGGGATTATTTCTTCCCTTCGAGAGCTTGGATCGATCGTTCTGATCCTAATTTTAAGGCGATAGGTTGATCGGCGCCAAACACTTCACCAGAGGCTAACTGTACACAAATTACAGAGGATTGTGTTCTAACTTGTAATTTGAACTCTTTTGTTGTCTGAACATAATGAAAACATAGAAAAATCGGAATGAAGCAGAACAAACAGCTTTGAGATCGTATGTGAGGCAGAACACTCCGTAACAGTCTGACTTTTTCTTCACAGCCACATCATTCTGCACTTCGCTGCAATTCAAACAAACCAAAAAAATGGGAACTTCCTTTATATTAAACTCACAGAAACATAAAATGGGAAAAAGCTCAAGTAGTCACTTACTTGGAAGTAACAGAGCATGAGATTCTTGAACACAGTGGTTTGAGGTGATGGACATGGCGATTATACAAGACGCGGTTCGAAGCATAAGCTACTTTAGAAGAGTAGTCGGAGCAAGATTTCGTAAATGGTAATGGAGATGAAGCGTTGAGCTCTGCAACGGCCATGGAAAAACTCGAAGGCAGTACAGCCCAATTGTTTTATCCCTGTCCGGCCCAACTCGGACTATCAGACTTAATGGGCCTTGAGTCATCCCAGGCCCAGTGCAATTTTCTTGCTTCATCCCTTCCATCGTGCGTTCCTCTTCAGTGTGAGCGACGAAGCCCTTTCGAGGGTGATCTCCGCTCGATCTGCCATGACCGTCCCGTTTAGGCCGCAGATGTGGGTGTAAGAACCACCTCTTTCTTGCAGTTATCGCATCGGGGTTTATCTCCAGTGCTTTTTGTTGTCGGCTCGAAATTTGGGGTTTGGCCCCTTCGCCGCCATAGCTCGGTCTTCGCCCGCCGGGGTGTTCATCGCCTTGCGCCTGGATTACTCCCGCTAAGACCTTGTAGATACGGTCCTGCTCTTTTCGTCGTCTGATCATCTCGATTTCGGTCACCTCTGGTTCGTATGTGTCTAGCTCGTCCCATTTTGAGACGTGGTTGTACCCATCGTATTTTGAGTCTGCCATTGCTGTTTTGGAGAAGGATTACGATCCTTTGTGGTGTTGAGATATGTGATTTCCGCTCAGATACCATGTTCTTTCTTGTTTATCACACTGAATATAATAAAACTGTAATTGTATTTACTTGTTTTTGCAGTACATCTCGTTTGAAGGCTTGACACTATTATCGATGTTACGTAGCCGTTAGATCATCGATTCTGATGTGATCATGATCTTGACAATTTACTGCACTTGACCTTTCTTGTTTGTGTAGCTTGGTGGGGTCCATTCCCTTAGCTGTAATTGATTTGGAAGGATTCATTGTTTGTTGTCTTTCGCTTAACCAAATCAAGAAAGATAGATGAATATAATTATGTGACACACTTCAATCTTCAACAAGATTGTACCTCACCTCACTTTCTTTTGAAAGAAGAGATAGCAACAGCAAAGCTAGTTTACTTATATCAAATCTTAGCTCATTTCCTTATTACATGTTGAAAATGAAAATAAAGAACCACACACCATCCAAACATTCGATTATCATCGATATCAATAACAAGCCATCATACAACTGACGAGCTCATCAATCTCCTCGCTAGCACAACCACCATCCACCAAAGACGCCTTCACATCACAGCTCAAAGCCTTAGCTCTTCTCCTCATCTCATCACCTTCTTCAGTTCCCATCAATGTCCTCGCAGCCCTTTCGATATCGTTCGAATTAAATCCCTCGCTGCACTGACGCTCCCAATTACCGACGACTTCGACGCCGATCTTCAAAACCCTAGTCATCATAATCGACTGCCCGGGCTGCTCAGAATGAAGAGGCAAAGTCGCCATGGGAACGCCGTAGCTTATGCTCTCCGTGCAAGAATTCCAACCACAGTGAGACATAAACCCGCCGATCGAACAGTGCTGTAATATTTCCAACTGAGGCGCCCAATCTCTCACGACGATCCCCCTATCTCTAACCCTGTCTTCAAACCCTAATTCAAGGACGGGTCGCCTTTCGTCCCTTCCGTCGCTTGAGAACACGTCTGACTTATCCCCGTACCTCAGAACCCATATGAATTTCTGCCCGCTCTTTTCGAGCCCGTTGGCGATTTCTCGTATCTCGTCATCTGAAAAAGTAGTTGTGGTTCCAAACGATACGTAGATCACCGAGCTAGGTTCTTGCTCATCGAGCCATTCCAGGCACCTGTGGCGCGCTTTTACGTCTTTTGTCACTTGATTTCTGACAATTTTTTGATTATCATTCTTGGCTGAAAGATTGAGGGGTCCAATGGCCCATACGCCTTTCGTCGAAATCTTTAGCTTTCGCAGCAAATCGAGGTGAAGACCCTCGAAAACCCTACTAGTGTTGAATATATCACCCGCGAAAAAATTGGCCACAGTCGCCTGTAACATTGTGTACTCTGTAAACTCTAACGGCGAGCACTTGTCGATCGAAGGAACCATTCGAAGAACGTCGTCCAGCTCTTCGTAGCCCGTGCATGGCACGCCCACAGTTTTCTGAGCGTAGCTCAAATTAGCAAACGCAGACGTGACGTGAAACCTGTAAGCTTCGACGTTTGGGATCGATGCTATGTCTTCTACGACGTGGGACATGAAGAAGTCGAGGACGACGACTACCTTCTTGTAATTTGCAGAGAGGCCTTTCGCGAAGGAGTAGAAGGGCTCCCTTAGGTGTTTGGTCGCTAAAGCTGCGGGAAAAAGCTGCGTTGGGAACTTGGTCGGTGAGTCGGGATTAGGGTTAGGGTTTTCTATCTCTTGGGTAATGGTTAGCTCTTTGTAGGCGATCATGGGATCGATGTCCGAAGCTTTCGTGTCTCGGGATTTTGCCTGGCGAATTAGAGAGGTGGAGCCCACAAAGTAGACGGGGATATTGCGGGAAGCGACGAGGCGAGAGAGGTGGAGGAGAGGGTTTATGTGCCCTTGCGGCGGAAATGGAAGCATTACAACGGCTACTTTCTGGGATGATGATGGATTATTGGCCATTGTTTATTTTTTTTTGTTTGTTTGATTATAATTGAGATTTGATTGTGTTATGTCTCTCAGCGTTTTGATGTACGTATTTATAAGGCGTAGAGGTACGTATAATTACCTAATATGCTGAGCAACAATTAATATCTTCACTTAATAGGGATTTCGGCAGTATAACAAACCTACTATTCTAGATAGATACGCATGTCATTTAATTCCGAGTAATGAATATCTATCTTTAGGGACTGCTAGCATCTCACGTCGTATACAAGACTTGATTAACACTTTAATTATAGCTATTATAGGCACAATCCAAATTTCGTGTTCAATGGATTATGGTTCTTTAGCACTTGGGTTTTTTAAGAATAAAATCTTGGGTAACACAAATACTAATTTACTGGTAAGGTTGTTATTTTGATCGCTAAAGCAAAATTTGCAATTTTAGGGTTAAAGAAAGACGTCGTTCATAAATATACGGGGCGGTGAGTTTGCGATTCTTACGTGGTCAGAAATAAACGTATACGAGAAAATCGGAAACGAACAAATCAAAGAAATCCAAAACTATTCCTTAATTATGAGATTCAAAAAATCTTATATATATGAGAAGACTTCTAATAAAGGCCTCAGCTCACACAATAATTCATACCTCCTCGTAACAATTTTCTTCTACCATACTCTACCCAAGATGAACACAAATAGTTATATCCACCTAAACCACCACAACCATAGTCGTCGTAATAACCTTCAGTACATCATGCAAACAGAATTAATATCTCCACGAAACACAGCGAGTTATTACATTCGATTCGAGTCCGTAATCCTCGCCAATACGTCGGAAAACATCGCTCGTTCAACACAAGAATTAAGTCCCTCTTCGAAGAGTGTTTCCGACGACGAGGAAGAAGAAGAAAAGGAAGGGTCTTCGTCGCCGAAGCAGATCTGCGTCGTTTGCCTAGGTGATCTTCACCGTTCTTCAGTCGTCGATGATCAAAAGGAAGAAGATCGCAGCAGCGTGTTGGAATGCAAGCACGAGTTTCACAGGCGTTGCATATCGGCGTGGCTGAGATGCCGAAATTCGTGCCCCATATGCAGGAATATCGTTTTATGAGGAGAATCTTACTGAAGTTTAGATAGTTTAATTGCTCAATTTTCTTGACTTGGTGGTTTTCCTGTTTCATACACTTTGAAATTTAAATCCAGGAAAATAGCATAAAAATTTAGCATTCAATTATGTGGGTTAATTATCCAGTTTTGTAAGCCTTTCTCAGGAGCCGCCCAAGTTATGGCCCATAGAATTAACACTGGGCCGCCATTTTATTTTTCGATTTCAATGTTGAATA
This sequence comes from Craterostigma plantagineum, assembly GCA_027422505.1. Classification (NCBI taxonomy): domain Eukaryota; kingdom Viridiplantae; phylum Streptophyta; class Magnoliopsida; order Lamiales; family Linderniaceae; genus Craterostigma; species Craterostigma plantagineum. Next base: position 17,126 of record JAPQWV010000785.1, read on the forward strand.
ATATAGTAATTAGTATGAGGGGATATATCTTATTACCGTTTTCAAGCCATGATTACACCTTTTGATCAAATGTCACGCTCTTGACAACACGCTTGAAAGCAGCAATTGAACAAGAAAAGACATTGGTGGTTGGTATAATATAATAATGGACCACCGAAGCAAACCATGATAAAAATAAAAAGGCCCTCGCTCGTCATTTATCCTATCTTTATCCATGCCTACCAAATTACCAATCATCACGTCTCTATCATTATTTTCTTTCAACAGTTCCTTTTCTGTAATCTTGTCTATAATAGTCAACACGTGAACCTCGGTGCAATAATTGTGTTCCCTTCGTTCTTGCTATCACTAAAAAAATAATGTTCCGACATGGACATGATCCATATTTCATGATTTCCGTGTTCTTGATTAATCGCTCTTTCATCGTTCGATAATAATAGTTGATAACTTGCTTAACATGTGATCAAATTTGTAGTTCATACACGAGCCCTAATCCTACCTACAATTACGTGGTGGCGTGAGACCAAAAAGCAAAGGAGCCCAAAAATCACAAGCCCGAGCCCGCAGATTGCCCGCCGTGATTAAACCTCTGCAACTGTATCATCCTCGCGTAAATCCCGTCGGGATAATTCTTCAACAGGTGCGAATGCGAGCCCTGCTCCGCCACCTTCCCGTCGTCGAGCACCGCAATCGCGTGCGCGTTTCGAACCGTAGAGAGCCTGTGCGCCACGACCACGGTCGTCTTTCCCGAGCAGCACCGCTCGAGCGCGTCCTGCACGCACCTCTCCGACTCCGCGTCTAGAGCGCTCGTCGCCTCGTCCAACAACATCACGTCCGCCCTTCTAAGAATTGCCCGGGCGATCGCAATCCTCTGCTTCTGCCCTCCCGAGAGCTGTACCCCGCGCTCGCCCACAAATGTCTTGTACCTGTTGATAGAAGGAGAAAACATATATATATATATAGTAACCTAAAGAGTCTGAATTATTCGATGTGAGACAAAGCCAAGTTTATAATCTCAATAGTACCCGTTGGGCAACGAGGATATAAACTTGTGCGCGTTCGTCAATCCCGCCGCCTCGACCACCTCGGCCTCCGTGGCCGACTCTCGGCCATAGGTGATGTTTTCGTATATCGTAGCCGCAAAAAGGCACGGCTCTTGTTGGACGACGGCGACTCGGCGCCTCAACGACTTGAGGTCGTACTTCCTTACGTCCTTCCCGTCGACGACGACTCGCCCAGACGAGGGCTCGTAGAATCTCAGCACGAGGGCGATTATCGAGCTCTTTCCGCAACCGCTGGGTCCCACAAGGGCTACAGTCTTTCCCGCCCTTATGTGTAGGTTCAGGTCGTTGAAGACGGACACGTCGGGGCGGGAAGGGTAGGCGAAGTCCACGTGCTTGAACTCGACCTCGCCTCGGAGGCGGTCGGGGACGGGCGCCGTAGCGTCGGGATCGTCGGGGTCGATCTCGGTCTTTCGGTCGAGGAGCTCGAAGACGGACCTCATGGCTCGGCCGCCCTTGATGAAGTCGGGGGCAAGGGTTAGGGTTTCGGCGGCTCCGTTGGCGGAGACCATGAGGACCATGAAGACGCGGATTGTCTTTGAGAAGTCGGAGATTCCGTGCTTGACGAGCCACGACGCGTACCAAAGGCCGAGGGCGTACGAGGCGTAGAGGGAGAACTGGGCAATTCCGTAGCCGCTGCCGGCAATTTGTCCCTTCCAGAAGCAGCGTCGGAGGGGAGTGTTTAGGCTCGCGGCGAAGAGTCCGACGATCTTTGGCTCCGAGTTGAACGCCGCCACCGTCCTCACGTTGGCCACCGCCTCGCCCGCCAATTGTGTGGCCTTCGCGTGCGACGCCTCCATGTCGCCCGAGAATCCGTTCATGAACATTTTCTGTTTGAATTCATCACAAAACTTTAGAGACTCCAGAGTTCGTCGAGGTTTCTGGTTCTTTTGTCTTAACTACTCACTTGGATATAATAACTCAACTTCACTAAAAAAAATGACCACGTGGTCAATTTTTCACTACCCAACTCATGTTGGTACACCAATCAATCTGCCAGATTTTCGACAAAATCATCAAAAAATTCTAACGCGTCGAAAATCTGAGCCCATGGATAGAGCAGAGCACACCAAAAATTATTTTACCAAAAAGAACAAAAACTCGTGTCACCTGCAAGACGGTGGCAGCGACGACCAGGGGAAACACGGCGATCAGCACGAGCGCTAACCGCCACTGCAGGACGAAGCCCGCGGTGCACGCAACGAGCATGAGCGCCGAGTTCTGCATGATGACGGAGATGCGGTCCCCGATCGCGGACCTAACGTTGTTGGCATCGAGGGCCAATCGAGCCGCGACCCTCGAGCTCTCGTTCTCGTCCCGGTCGAACCAAGCCACCTCGTTCCTCATCAAGGCCGCCAGCATCTTCTCCCTCACCCTCTTCGTCAAATTCTCCCCTACAACGTCCCAGAAGAAGTGCTGTAGCGTGTTGAAGACGAGCGCCGCGGACGAAACGCCGATCAGCAGGTAGCAGTACTTCTTTATCTGCTCGATCATGTATCGGTCGTCGGGATTGTAGTACACGCTGAGGACGGCGCTCAGTACGTACGCGAAGAATGCGCTCAACGAGCCGCAGATTACCGAGCCGACGGACCCCACGAGCGCGTAGGCCCACTCGGGGGAGTTCATCTTCGCAAGACGAAGGAACGAACCCGCCTGCTCCTTGAACGGAAGCTTCTCGAGGCGGTAGTTAGCGTAAGAAGCGCCGTCGGCCGAGAAGCTAAAGTCCGACGTCGAGAAATCGGACAACCTCCTCGAATACGGCGACCGGCCGTACGAAGAGTTTCGCGTTATAATCGGTGAGCCGACCGAATTTCGAGCGCTGGACGGCCTGAATAAGAACGAACGTACGATTTCTTTTTTTGGTTTTGGAGCTGAGAAAAGAAAATCGTTATTACCTGGCGCTGCTCTTTCTGGCGTTGGAGAGGGAAACTTCATGGGCGGCTTCTTGCATCCTAATGAGCTTTGCATAGAGGCCGTTTTCTTCTCCCTTGGCGATGAGCTCGTCGTGCGAGCCCATTTCGGACACGGAGCCGTGCTGAAGAACTGCGACTAAGTCGGCTTTTCTTATGGTGGAGAGACGGTGGGCGATGACGAGTGTGGTTCGGCCGATCATGAAACGGTCCAATGCTTCTTGGACGAGCTTCTCCGACTCGGAGTCTAAAGCGCTCGTCGCTTCGTCTAACAGCAATATTGCGGGGTTTTTGAGCATTGCTCGAGCGATGGCTATCCTCTGCTTCTGCCCGCCGGATAATTGCAGACCTCTCTCGCCGACCTTTCGATCGATCATTTCAAGATTCGCTTTTTTTTTTTGTGTGCGAATATGTGATGATAAAAATTCGCTGAATTTATAATACCTGAGTGTCGTAACCGTCGGGAAGTTTAACGACGAAGGAATGGGCGTTGGCGACCCTCGAAGCCTCTTCTATCTCTGCAAAGCTCGCATCGTGTCGGCCCAAGAGTACGTTTTCTCTGATCGTGGTTGCAAACAACGCTGGTTCTTGGCTGACGAGCCCTATTTGCTGCCTCAGCCATCTTAGCTTCAACGCCTTTATGTCGTGCCCGTCTACCATTACTTGCCCTGTACAAATTCCGTGCACAAAGATTTTAGAGATGGAATACGTTGGGAATTGCGCATATATTGGAAAGACTAACCTGAATTGGGATCGTAGAACCTCTCAATGAGCGAAACCACGGTACTCTTTCCCGAGCCGCTGCTTCCGACCAAAGCTATGGTTTTACCAGCCGGGACGGCGAGCGAAAAGCTGTCGAGAACCTTGATTTCGGGCCTCGAAGGATAAGAGAAGTCTACGTTTTTTAGCTCTATATGGCCCGTTACGGATCCTAACTCAACTCCCACTTCGTTGTTTCTCTCTACGCTCGGTTTGTGGTCGATCATCTTGAAGATTTTCGCTGCTGCTACTCTCGCCTTGGCGAACGCAGCCATGCTCGGCGCAGCTTGGCCCAGAGCCCTAATCGAATAAAAGTTCGAAGGAAAATCAAATACTGCAGATCGATTGAGGATGTACGAAGATGATGGAGTTGAAAAGACTTACAGCCCACCAATCATTACAGCAAACATTGTGGCTATTGCAAGCCCTCCATTGGTAACATGGCGCCTGACCAAGTAGCCGCCGTACCACAGAAGAAGGGCGTAGCAGCAAAATGCAGTGAAATACGTGGCGCCTAAGCCCAGTCGCTTGGCAAATCCACTCTTGTAGCCAATCCTCTGCGATACTTTGAGGGCTGCAGAATAGGCTTGTAATGCTCGAGATTCGCCTACGAAGGCAAGCACGGTTCGAATTTGGACAATGGTCTGCAGATTTTAAGGTTCAATGTGAGTTACAATAAATAAGCCCCTGTAAAGACGGAAACTTGACCAAGATTGTGTCTTTATATGCTGTTTTTATTACCTGCTCTGCTATGTTTCCTGCTTGGGAAAGAGCTTCTTGGCTCTTAGCAGAGAGCTTAGTGAGGGTGAACATGTGAATGGCTCCAATAATTGCTATCAAAGGCACAACGGCGAGAGTTACGAGTGCTAATTGCCACACTGCTGTGAATCCCACCACAAAACCAGACACAAATGTTGCCATGTAATGCAAGAAATTTCCCAGCTGTACAGACGCGAGTTTAACAGTTAGCCAGAGGCAAAATCGTGGGTAAAAGGAAAATGCCCATTTAGTTTTTCTTCTTTACCTTCTCACTAATGGCGTCTTGGACCATTACAGCATCGGTGTTGATTGCAATAACAACATCTGATGTCCGAACCTCTGTGTCAAAGAACTGAATGTCTTGGTTAAGAGCAGCTTCCAAGTACTTTATTCTCATCTTCGTTGATTGCCTCTCACCAGTCCACATCCAGCATGATATTTCTGCAGATCAAAAAAGACATTATCTTTACATCTGTCTCTCAGTCAAGAAACTCAAGGAAGAAAATGAAGAAAAAAGATCATTTTTTTCTGGTTATTCTTGGCTCACCAGCCCATGAAGATCCCCATATAGCAGCTCCCACGATGAGAAAGTAAAATGCGTACTGCAAAAAGACAAGGGAAGATGTTATAACTTCACACTTTTTCCATCACTGTTATTACAGCCAAATGGGAACCAAAGACATGGCTCTAACTAGATTCCACCTTCAGAACTTCTTGGGTCATCTTATCAACATTGTCCGCGTTAGAACCGAATGAATTAACAAGATCGGCGAAGAATCTGAGGAACAAAGGCAATGAACTGCCATGGATAACTGCACCAACTGTGCCGATCGACATCAGTACATAATCGAGCCCATCTGCAAACCTAAAGAGTTCACCAAAATCAACACTTGGCTGCGGCGATGAAGACGACGACGATGATGATGGGCCACCATCATCTTTCTTCACTTCCATTGCTTCCTCTGCAGTGGTTAAACTGATAGTGTTTGACTTGTTTATGATGTCTGATGAATTAAGTTCTGATTGAGGTGACGACACAACTGGTTCAAGTCCTTGTAGTTCTTCAGACCATCTCCACTGCTCCGTTGTGGCTTTCAGCTCTCGTTCTGACATAGTTTCTCTCTTTCTTTTCTTCTTTATAGTACAATATGTTCCTTCTCTCTCACTCTTCCTTTGAGCTTTTCAACTTTTCTTTTTATTCTCATTCTCTTGCGTTGCTCTTTACTTATTATTACCAGTATACATAAAATTGCTGTCTTGATGACCTCACTAAGCACTACGTAATTGTTATTATTTCGTTTTAATTTTCTTTTCCCACGGTAGTGCTTGCTTTTTCTTTTCTAATTGCTAAAACATGAACATGGCCTATGGTAAGCTGTAGAAAGCATATCTCACACGCTATCTCCGACACAAAGTACTGTATGAACTTGAAGTGTTCGACTAAATTTCAAGATGCCAATGATCTTAGCAGAAAACTAGTGAGATCTAATGATTTAGATGATCTATAGTTAAATTGTTAATCTACAAACGTTAATCATCTTTAAATATTAATAACAAAATTCAGTCGTTTGTAAGATTTGAGAATTCCCATTTTAAATTTGAAAAAGATTCAGAATCGGTCTGACAGGTCTATCAAGAAATAGCACTTAAAAGTCTAATTTAGCAACTATTATTAGGGTATATTAGGTGTCAGAACCCATTTATAGTTTTACTTTGGGTCCAGGCCCTATCTAGGTTTCGTTCACTGATAAGGACCAACTGTTTGGAAATTTTAGAGAAAAACATCATTTAGACACGAAATGACATATTCACCCTCCTAATTTGCCACAATTACACTGAAATACCATCGTCTTCAACATCCGATCGAAATGCAGATCTCACCAAAACTTGGGTTCAAACTTGGGTTCAATCTTGTGTTGCATATCAAACTATCGATATTATTACATGTGATAAACCCAAATCAAAGAAATATCGTCAATTTGCTAAGATTGCAGTTGCTGTGACCAAATATGTTGAAATTATCGTCAGTTTGATATGAATGTTGATAAGTTTCGCAAAAATAACAAATGTCTTAAGGATAATAAGAAATGTTGACACAGAAATAACACATCACTGAAAGGTAATAACGCCTTGTTTGCCATAAATAACACATCATGTATACAACCAATGGATCGGGAGAAAATGAACGAAAATCACAAACGACAGTAAAAACAGATGAAAACATCATAAATCACGTCGTTATTGACTTAATTATGTAAAATAGACATCAATTTCTCATGGGTACCTCGAATTTATACCGATTAGTTGCAAGAAACGGATATTGTATTTTCCCCAAATCGTGTAAAAAAGAAATACTTGTAACATAGCAAAAAATAACAAATGTCTTATGGTTAATAACAAATGTTAACTTAGAAGTAACACGTCGCTGAAAGGTAATAACACTTTGTTTGTCGTAAATAACACATTATGTATACAACCAATGGATCGAGAGAAAAAGAACGAAAATCATAAACGACACTAAAAACAAATGAAAACTGCATAATCACGTCGTTATTGAGTCAATAATGTAACATAAACCTCAATTTCTCATGGGTACCTCAAATATGTACATATTACTTGCACGAAACGGATATTATATTTTCCCTAAATCGTGTAAAAAGAAATAGTTATGGCATAGCAACAAAAACAAATGTCTTATGGTTAATAACAAGTGTTGACTTAGACGTAACCCGTTGCTGAAAGGTAATAACGCATTTTTTGTCGTAAATAACACATTTGCATACAACCAATGGATCGGGGCAAAAAGAGCGAAAATCACAGACGACTCTAAAAAATAGATGAAAATTGCATAAATCTCGTCGTTATTGACTCATTAAGGCAATATAGACCTCAATTTCTCATGGGTACCTCGAATTTATACCGATTAGTTGCAAGAAACGGATATTATATTTTTCCTAAATCGTGTAAAAAAAAATACTTATAACATAGCAACAAATAACAAATGTCATATGGTTAATAACAAATGTTGACTTAGAAGTAACACGTCTCTGAAAGGTAATAACGCCTTGTTTGTCGTAAATAACACATTCTGTACAACTAATGGATCGGGGCAACAAGAGCGAAAATCACAGACGACTTTAAAAAATAGATGAAAACTACATAAATCTCATCGTTATTGACTCAATAAAGTAAAATTGACCTCAATTTCTTATGGGTACGTCGAATTTATACCGATTACTTGCAATTTATGTCAAAATCTAGATTCGATTTACCATTATATTCTCAATACGCTAAAACCGCATAAATGTCGGTGTTATTGGCCCAATCGACTAAAAATCACGATGTTAATGATGAACAGTGGTGTAAATAAAGTCAATTAATTTAATGCCGGTGTTAAAGTTTGTGTTTTATTAGTGAAACTATGATTAAGCAAACAAAAACTTACGTTTTAACACAAAGATGATAACTGATAGCATATGGACATATTGTCATGACGGATTGATCTATGCTGATAACACATAGTTCGGAATTTTCTAGAAGCTTCGCGATGCATCTGGATGGTTCTGTGTGGTCAGTGAATACCACCATGATTGACCCGTTATATATTAACACATTTTCAGAATAAAATACCTCTTCCTTATGTTAGCGAAATCAAGAAAAACTTACGTTATAACACAAAATAGTGGACTTATAACGGATTATATGTTGTCAATAACACTTTACTAATTCGAAAAATTTCGATCGTTGATGCACTTATTCCAGAAAGGTGTAAGATTTTCATAAAGGAAAATATATAATTTGATGAATTTAAACCAAAGAACTCACTCACAAATCAAATTTTATTGACGTTGAGGTTAATGATCCAATGTTGTGGTTGTTTGTCATGTAACCAAGGTCCCATTCGTTGCAAACATAGAGTATACTTCATAATGTGAAATGTAACATTAAAAATTATATCATGAAACAGCTCTAAGTTCGACATTACATCACAAGCAACATTTATAAAATATAACCCTAAACCCTAACCCCAAAACCCTAACCCCCAAACTCCAAACCTCGAACCCCCAAACCCCGAACCCTAATTTAAAAATTATAAACACTAATCATAGAAACCCTATTCTGAAAACTCAAATTGGTAACGCTTTACTTCGTAACTGTAACACATTATTTTATGGACCCTTTAAGCAAAAATTGATAATCCCGCCAATAGTCCCCTGAAATTCCCTCCCAATAGTACGCCGAAAATTAAGATTCCCGCCTAAACTATAAACACAAGTGTTCCTTCTAATAACAGATACAAACTTACGGGTATCACTTTATGCTTTTTCCGAAAATATATACTTACTTCCAAAACATCCTTCAACCCTCTTTAATGGCACGAAATTGAAGGACCCCACAAAATTCAGAGTTTATTACCTAATTATTGAAATTATTATTAATTTGATCTTGGGTATGATTTGTATATTTAATTTTCAGCTTTAATCGTCAGAAATAACGAAATATAGAAAAGAATAGCAAATGCCTCATAGATAATAACAAATGTTGACTTAGAAGTAACACATCGCTGAAAGGTAATAACGATTGTCTGTCGTAGATAACACATCCTGTATACAAGCAACGGATCGGGAGGAATATAACGAAAATCACAAACGACACTAAAAACGGATGAGAAGTGCATAAATCTCGGCGTTATTAACTCAATAAGGTAAAATAGACCTCAATTTCTCATGGGTACCTCGAATTATACCGATTAGTTGCAAGAAACGGATATTATATTTGCCCTAAATCGTGTAAAAAAGAAACACTTATAACACAACAAAAAATAACTAATGTCTTATGGTTAATAACAAATGTTGACTTAGAAGTAACACGTCGCCAAAAGGTAATAACGCCTTGTTTGTCATAAACAACACATTCTGTATACAATCAATAGATCGGACGAAAAAACGAAAATCACAAACGACACTAAAAAACAGATGAAACTGCATAAATCACGTCGTTATTGACTCAATAAGGTAAAATAGGCCTCGATTTCTCATGGGTACCTCGAATTATACCGATTAGTTGCAAGAAACGGATATTATATTTACCCTAAATCGTGTAAAAAAGAAACACTTATAACACAACAAAAAATAACTAATGTCTTATGGTCAATAACAAATGTTGACTTAGAAGTAACACGTCGCCAAAAGGTAATAACGCCTTGTTTGTCATAAATAACACATTCTGTATACAATCAATAGATCGGACGAAAAAACGAAAATCACAAACGACACTAAAAAACAGATGAAACTGCATAAATCACGTCGTTATTGACTCAATAAGGTAAAATAGGCCTCGATTTCTCATGGGTACCTCGAATTATACCGATTAGTTGCAAGAAACGGATATTATATTTGCCCTAAATTGTGTAAAAAAGAAATACTTATAACATAGAACGAAATAACAAATGTCTTATGGTTAATAACTAATGTTGACTTAGAAGTAACACGCCACTGAAATGTAATAACGCTATGTTTGTGGTCAATAACACATTCTGTATACAAGCAATGGATCGGGGGAAACGAAAATCACAAACGACACTAAAAACGGATGAAAACTGCATAAATCTCGACGTTATTTGACTCAATAAGGTAAAATAGACCTCAATTTCTCATGGGTACCTCGAATTTATACCGATTACTTGCAATTTATGTCGAAATCTAGATTCAATTTACCATGTTTTCGAATTTGCACCCTAATTAGACAAGTAAATTCTACCTCGTGCATCGTCAATATCATAATGAATCCAACATGACATGTCGAATCGGTTGGATGGGTCAATTGGATTTTTTTGTGCCCGATTCAGTGTAAGAAAAATGAATTCGAAAAAATTCTGTTGATTACGTTTTGCAGTAGCAAAGTAACACAATATTGTTGAAAAATAACGTATCTGTTTTCCAAAATAACAATATGCTGTAACTGTATAACATATACTGAAGTAAAAGTAACGCTTCATACAAGACCAAAAAAGCATGGCGTGACTTTCGCTGGAAAAAATGAACAAAGGGTATTTTCGTCAAATTCTATTTTTGGGTCCTTTACTCGATTTTTACAAAAAGTAGGTCTCTTAAACTAATTCCATTTCTGACAGGGCCTGAATAGAAAATGCATACTTTATCAGGGCCTGACATGAAATTCCCCCCATATTATTAATACTGTATTGCTATTCTAAATTCTGTCGCTGTATTGACTTTGAACGAGTTACTAAATTTTATATTATTTGTTTTTTTTTTCGATATATTAAGATTCAGGACCCAAAATTGATTAAAAATAGTTTTCAGGACCTTTATGAAAAAATTTTAGTTTAAAGGACCCAATTTTTCGTAAAATTTAAAGATAAGGACCAACTGTTATAAAACTATATAACTTGTTATCGGATGATCGTTTTCTGTTATTTTCAGAACAATGAGTTGTTACTGAGGAACGATTAATTGTTACTAAAGACCAATAAATTGTTACTGAGTAATTTGGTCCTTAAAACTAATATTTTTCCTGACAGGGCCTGAACTAAAATTTCAGACCCTGACAGGGGACTGAACGAAAATTTCCCTTTTTTTTTTAACTGTGGAGATCGTGAGGCTTCGTGTACAAGGTTAGAGAAATCCCATGTTGCGACCATTATTCAATGTATGTCTCCTATAAATCCGGCGGTCTTCCTTGTAATTCAGAAATATTATTTATTGCTTTTTCTATATTTTATTTTCTTGGTACATTTTTAAATTCTTTTTCAATTAGGGGAACGCTACTATTACTTGCTAGATAGAGACCCAATTCTACCTATGTAGGCTCATAAGATATACATATAAGAAGTAATAAATGAATAGCTAGTACACCTCACAATGTAATGTTTGGTGTTATGTCTTATTACAATAAGAGAAGAAAAGGAGATAAACTTGCTAGAAAAGGTAACTTTTTTTTTTCTTCATAAAGACAATAGAAAAGTATTAAATCAAGTACATAATTGCACCTGGATAAATTGATATATTTAATCAGGAAAAATCTTTGTAGAATCCTTAGATTCCATACTTTAGCCAATTCAATGAATAATTTGATTAATTTGCTTAAAATATGACGAATGTAAGCTGATTGAACATTATATGAGATATATAGTATGGTATTATCTTGAAGTGAAGGGCATGTGAATTTGAGGTGTCGTGCTGGTGTAAGCTGCTTTAGTCTGCCACACTGTTGCTAAATAACATAATAAAAATTATTGCTTGAATCTTATATAATTTTCATTTGTAGAAATTATTCCAAATAATGCCAATCTTCCACATTATTATTTAAAAAAAAAAAAACATATTGGACATAAATGATGTAACGAGAGGTCATGATTAGGGTCATTAAAAGTAGTTTCGTTCTTAATCGTACATTGAAGTAAGAGGAAAATCAATTTAATACAAACCCCGAAATTTACATCCCAATTTGAAAAGGTTTTAGTAAATTCACTATTCGATGCTTTGCATGTGATGCCATAATAGCATTCACTTGTCTTTCTCGTTGATTAACTAATGTACCCAATCGGATGATTATATGCTACTTATATTCGCGACATTATTATTCAGGAAATAAGATAAATCAGAGTCAACTGTAGTTTTCAATTTGAGGCACTACACACCTCACCGTGTAAGAATATCACATTCTTGCCATTTCCTCGCATCATATGAATTCCAAAACATTAAATATAACACATATTCCTCGCATGATCCTTAGTTGTTCGATCCTTTTAAACCTTTTTGGCTGGAGACTAAGTGGGATTCATGTATGGAAGATAAGGAATTTCCAGTTATGTGTATATAAATATACTAATTGTTTGGTAAACCTTAACTAATTCATAGTGGGAAATAGGTAGTCGTGTATGTAGTAAGCTTGCATGTTCTTATGTTTCACTAGTTTCTTTTCAGCCCATGATCTTTATTGGCATTTTCTTATTTACTTTCCAACCTTAAAAAAAATCAATAATTCTTTTGGCGACTACCACTAAATTTTATTTGTTAAATTTTCTTTTTTTGGGGACGTCGGTTGCTCTTTTTTTTTTTTTTTTTCCCAAAGCTTTAATTGTACGAAAAAGTAGGGCAATGCTGATGCTGGTTAGCAAAAGCAGATGTAAAAGACAATTAACTCTTCTTATTATTCTTCTTTCTCGATAATTGATAAATCAATAGAAATTGCTCCCTATTTATCAAGTACAACTTTGCTTAGTTTGAATATGATAGAACTCGAGTCGACATAATGGGCCGAAATGCATATAACTTATGCTGACCCAAATAAGAATTAGCCCAATTTTCATATTACAATGTTGCTATTGTACATTCTAAGATGAACATTAGAACAGTACAATAATAGATAAAAAAAAAAGAGACAAAATGTGTATAATTTGTCAGGAATGGAGCCATAGGCGATCGTTGAGGCGCTCCTCGCCGGCGCCAAACATTTCGTCGACCCTTTCGCCGTCTCTGTAGAAATGAAAAGTCGGAGTATAGCGAATGTTCTGCGTTGTCTCGGGACAATCGTCGATGTCGGCGTAAACGAACGAAAGCTTCGAAAATCTGCCGCTCATCTTGAAGAAGGAAGGAAGTATCTGACTGCAAACACGGCACCTGAGAAACACCCAAAGGAAAATGCAATTGAAGAGGTGAAGGAGAATAATAGCCAAAAAAAAAAAAAAGAGAGAGAAAGCGGCATTTCGTCGAACACTTGGCGTGCTTTGACTCTGTATCAACGTCAAATCGATATGAGTTTTTGTTCGACCAAAATATAATTAACTTACCACGATGCGCCGTAATTGATCACTGCCTGCAACACAAGCATCGTCTTGTAAATATACTGTGAATCAAGTCAGTTCTTGCGCAGCTATGTAACGCAGATCTTACAGGTGTTTTGGACGTTTTGATTTCACGAAAGATTTCGCTGAGATTGTCATCAGTAGTTGCAGTTATGGCCTTTCCTTGGGAATCATTCAGCGAGCTTTTCCCTCCTCTGGCCAAGTCATCTTTTTTATCCATAGCTGCTCTCTCTTCTTTCGAGCTTGAATACCTATCGATCGATTTATGCTGCTAATAGAAAGTATCTGATAAATAATAAGAAATGTAACGTTCATACCATCTTCCGACCTTAGCTCAGTTGGTAGAGCGGAGGACTGTAGTGTTATCATAGCTATCCTTAGGTCGCTGGTTCGAATCCGGCAGGTCGGATTTTTTTTTTAAAATTATTTTCTTTATTTATCGTTTACCGGCCCAAAATTAGAAAGCCCAATAAAAGCTCAGCCCAAAAGCAGCTAATTCTGTAAATTATAACAGCGATGATGACTGAAGAGAGAGAATGGGGGAGAAGAGAAGACAGGTGACTGACGATGGCTCGGAGCATAACGTACATAAACGGATCTCAGCTCGTATCTCTCAGGCGCCACCCAAAAGTCGCCATCGTCGATGTCAGGTTCGCTTCCTTGGATATATTTCCTTGAATTTCTCAGTTGCTCTGTTTATTTTGTATTTTGTTTTTTTGTTTTTCTTTGTAATTTTAATCTGTTTTAGGGATGACGAGAGAAGCTACGATGGTCATATTGCTGGATCGCTTCACTTTTGTAGTGATACTTTCCTGAACAAGCTTCCCGACCTTGCTGAAGCCACTAAAGGGAAAGATACGCTTGTTTTCCACTGTGCCCTTAGCCAGGTCGGTTGATCTTTACATGTTCTTCTCTCAGGCGTAATTTTTTTTTTGTAGATTTCCTTTCGTTGCCCTTTTTGTCTTGGCCACTGTGTAGGAATTTGAATCAATTTTATAGGTTGAAGGCACAGTGAGAAATACCAATCTCTGATTGTCGATCTACGCCCTTTTTGGTCCTTTTGCTAACATAGATCTACGAATAGTAGCATAGCATCATCCTAGTTGTTTGATTTCTCTATCCATGGCCTTCGGATCATCTATTCGTTTATCGATCATGCGGAAAGGTATTCTACTTATAGCTATTGGTTCCTGCTATGGTTACCATTACACGGATGCCATTCATCACAGTTTTTGACTGTATCCTTTGATTCAACTGTATTATCGTCTGATTTTAGTATTCCATTGTTCCATACGAAGCCTCCCTTCTACTTCGACAGAGGTGCCAAACTATTGGGAATTTCATTTGCAGGTTCGTGGACCCAAATGTGCTCGTAGATTCGCCGAGTATCTTTCCGATGCGAAAGAAGCTGTGGGAGCAACTAATATCATGGTCTTGGAACGTGGTTATAACGGCTGGGAAGCTTCTGGAAAACCCGTGTGTCACTGCAAGGACAACCCCTGTAAGAGTGAAGTGAACTGAACTACTTACTAGTCTTCTCTTGCTCCCGTAACCACAACCTTGGCTTTGTGTTCAAGTGATAGCGATGGCATGGTATGGTATGGTATGTACTTCCATTATTCCTTTGAGCATTGATACTATCTTGTGAGGGAGGGACTCACAAGACGTCATATTATGAGTCTTGATGTCTATAAATGTGAGCTCGACCTTATGTATGAAGACTGTTGTTCGTATGTTTGAATTCGCTAAACATAGTCGAGGTCTCTTCTTACAGTTTCCAGTAAGTACCAAACTTGTGCAATTATCCCGGAAATCACGGCCCAGAATGTGATTTCTCAGCAAATATCAGATACAAGAGAAGAGAGTACCCATCTCGTCGACTTCCATGCGTCGGCAAAGACGTTTTTTAGAATCCAATTAGCCTGAAAACAAAGAACAAAAGATATTCTAGGCTACTGAGTCCTTTTGAGTTGCGGTAAATGAATTAGGCCTAACTAGGTCCAATTTAT
This sequence comes from Craterostigma plantagineum, assembly GCA_027422505.1. Classification (NCBI taxonomy): domain Eukaryota; kingdom Viridiplantae; phylum Streptophyta; class Magnoliopsida; order Lamiales; family Linderniaceae; genus Craterostigma; species Craterostigma plantagineum. The sequence goes on from JAPQWV010000785.1 coordinate 32,451, forward strand.
CATATGCGGCCGGCCGCTATATTTTTTCTCGAGAATTAGGTAGGTTTTTCTCACAGACAGTTTGTTAATATCAACTGTTTCATTATTTATGTTAGGAAACGGTTTGCTCTAATCCATCACTGTTTTGTTTTTAATTTCTCGAATGATTGAAATACATAAATACGAAGGAGCTACCAAATACTTAACTAGCAAGCGAATTAGGTGGCAAAGCTTAGCTTATAACGAGATGGAGTACCTCCTTACATCACATTATCATTCATCTAGTCCTATATATAGCAAGTTTAGATGTATAATAATAAGAATAACATGTATATACAAGTCGCTTATTGAGAAGCAACTGCATTCTTAACTTGGGGCATAAAATACTTCGCCGACATAGTTGCGTCCATGCATAAATAAAGATTACGTGTATTGTGGCATTACGTATTATTATATAAGAAGCTATAAGTAATTTTAAAGAAGAGGGAGGGGGGGGATAGATATGTGATTATGTATAAATCATGCATGCATCTTTTATATATGTAATAATTATTTAATCCCATTTATATTCGGAGAAAGAAAAGAATAACACCCTAAACATAAACTTATTATTATATGCTGGCAAATATATGTTCGTGATGCGTACATTCCAACTACACGCCAAAAGAAATTGATGTGTTTGCTTCAAAGCCAACCGATTCTCACTCGTTTCTCTCATACTCCACACATACCCACACCAGACACCACATACTAAGATAAAGAATATTCTAACATTTATTTATCAAAACAATACTTAATTTCCACATCTATATATTCCTTACCTGCTCAAGTTATTACATGTTCACGTATATGTATGCTGCCAACTGCCTTAGTTGAAAGTGCAAGAAAAGAAGACAACCCACCATCGATCACCACAAAATACTCTTTCACGGGTTTGCCTTAGCTTTTAACTTCTCCAGATAAATGATCAACTCTTCATCCTCTCATCTCTATATATAGAAACATTCCATCCATTCTCACATGCCATTTGATTAAGTTCTCCACTCTTCACTTCATAATTAATTCTATGCCATCTATAAAATCATATTCATGCTAGCTCATCAAGAAGAAGAAGAATCCACAGCTTTGATGATCAAGGGCAAGCGTAGTAAACGGCCAAGAACAAGGCCAACATCGTCACTCACATTAGCCATGGGAGTAGTGACTAGCAGTAATTCATCGACTTCAAATTATTCAATCAACTCCACGCATGAAGAAGGAGATGAAGACGATGGTCGGGATAATAATATTGAAAAAGACATGGCTAATTGCTTGATTCTGCTAGCCAAAGGCCCAGAGAGGAATTGCTCTTACAAGTGCAAGACTTGCGATAAAAGCTTTTCTTCATTCCAAGCGCTCGGCGGACACAGAGCAAGTCACACAAAGCCTAATACTAAAGCAACCCAAGAAGAGAATAATAACGTCGCATACCATGATCAAGAAAAGTATCCCAACGAAGATCATAGGTTGATCCTTACCCTTCGAATGCCGAGTGGGATTTCTGACAAAAACCCTAATTGCGTTAGTAAAGATTGTAAGAAGGCGACGAGGGTTCATGAGTGTTCGATATGTGGGGCGGGATTTTCCTCCGGCCAGGCTTTGGGCGGCCATATGAGGCGGCACAGGGCGGTTCCACCAGTGGACGGTGGTGATGGTCGTCGTGAAACAAAAAAGAAGCCGAAGACTATTACTTTGTTGGCTTTTGATTTGAATCAGCTTCCTGCGACAGAAGATTGTTGTGATCTTGACCATGCGTTTGTGCGCCCCAAAGAACAAGTTATCGTGTTCTCATCTTCTTCTTTAGTTGATTGCCACTATTAGATATAGTTAGGTGGTTAATGTGTATAACTTGTTTTATAACTATATTGATTCTTTCAAGTGATTCTATATATCTATCAATGGCTTAATAAAGTGCTGTGATGATTTAATGTCAACTGTCCGTGTAATAAAAATTGAAGTGCTGCTTTGCATATATGCTGTGGAACAGTTTTGTAGCTTAAATATTAAATACACACTGTTCAACTGAAAGCTGACACAAACAACACAGACACATGAGAAATATGAGCAAAAAGCTCGAGCTTCATGAGAAGTGAAAGTGAATAGTAGTTTCGTGTTCGAGTTGGGCCTCTTTTTGTGGGCCTTTTTGTTGGATGGGCTTCGTGTGGCCCATTATTCGAATTGTTCTTAAATGGTATTGTCTTTTATTAACTGGATTGCTATTCACCGCCCCCTTTTTCCTAGTCACCGCCCCCTAAAGGGCTGGAAAAAGACGATTTTGCCCTTATGATATTTAAATTAATTTAAAAAGAGAAAAGGGCCTATTTTTCGCATCTGGTAAGCCAAATTAACGTAAAACATTGTTCGAATTTCAAATCGACCGAAAAAAAAAACGAAAAAAAAAAAAAAAAAAACTGACCGAAAATTGATTTCGCTCAGTACAGCACCGACCGAAATCATGTTTCGGTCGGTACAGTTCTGACCGAAATCCTGTTTCGGTCGGTTCTGTACCGACCGAAACACGATTTCGGTCGGTGCTGTACTGACCGAAATCAATTTTCGGTCAGTACTGTAACCGACCGAAATTTGATTTCGGTCGTTTTTTTTTTTGTTTATGTATTTATATTATTTATTTGGATTATTTATTTGTATATTTTATTTGGATTATTTATTTGTATTATTTATTTGGATTATTTATTTGTATATTTTATTTGGATTATTTATTTTTATTATTTGTTTGGATTATTTATTTGTATTATTTATTTGGGTTATTTATTTATATTATTTATTTGGATTATTTATTTTGATTATTTATTTATATTATTTATTTGGATTATTTATTTGTATATTTTTTTGGATTATTTGTTTGTATTATTTATTTGGATTATTTATTTGTATATTTTATTTGGATTATTTATTTGGATTATTTATTATATTATTTATTTGGATTATTTATTTTGATTATTTATTTATATTATTTATTTGGATTATTTATTTGTATATTCTATTTGGATTATTTATTTATATTATTTATTTGGATTATTTATTTGTACATTTTATTTGGATTATTTATTTATATTATTTATTTGGATTATTTATTTGTATATTTTATTTGGATTATTTATTTATATTATTTATTTGGATTATTTATTTGTATATTTTATTTGGATTATTTATTTTTATTATTTGTTTGGATATTTGTATTATTTATTTGGGTTATTTATTTATATTATTTATTTGGATTATTTATTTGTATATTTTATTTGTATTATTTATTTGGATTATTTATTTTTATTATTTATTTGAATTATTTATTTGTATATTTATATTCGAAACGGAATAAATATGCAAACAAATATTGAAAACATATATAAAATCCGTCCGATACAATAAAAGATAAAAAATACAATAGCAACAGCGTCAAGGGGCCTGGCGCCACCGGTCGTTAATGTCATTCAGCCTCTGTCGGAACTCGTCCGTACGCGTCGTTTCACCACGACGCAGACTGGCTAGCATGTCCGAACTCAAGCTGTACATCGTGTTGTACCACTGCACATAGCAATAATACGTACGATTACACATAAATATAAAAAATTCGACATAAGATTTAATTACGTACGTAGTCGGCGTGGCTGCGCGGGGGTATGCATGCCGATGACGACCCCTGCTCCGTTGAAAGCAGGCGAGGATGCGAATGCTTCTCATACCAGTCCATGTACCCTCCAACGGTTTCACCAAGGTACTCCGCGGTGGCACGATTGAGGTACGAGAGGTTGAGGATGGAGGCGTACGGGAACTGACGCCAAGCAACTTCTGCTGCATCGACAGAATGATGCACCTTGTACCTCGTCGGGTCTGCTGGCATGATCGCATTCCGTGGCGGATTCATCGGCGGCGGGATGACCTGCACGTACCCCAACTGGCGCAACACTCTCGAGGGCGAGTATGGCTCAACGATGTCGCGATATATAACCCATCCCATGAAAATCGTCCTCAGTTGCTGCGACACTGGATCGGGACCGTACGGCAGCCAAGCAACCTGAAAAAGGTTTAAAAAATTGTATATCATCCCACGAAAATATAGACTTAAATTGGAGAAGCCCACCGTTTCTCCAACCCTCCCTGAGCGCTTCCGCGGAGATGCCCATAATCTCCCTCGCCGCCATCTTCTGGTCACCGGCGTCTGGTGTCCCCGATACCGTCATCCCGTCGATCGGGATACGCAGGATCTGCTCGACGTCGTGGAGCATGATCGTCATCTCCCCCCACGGCATGTGGAAGGTGTTCGTGTCTGGATGCCAGCGCTCCACAAAAGCGCTGAGTAGAGGCTGGTCCAACTGACCCATCATAGCGTCCGTGAGGTGCGCAAGCCCCGTGCCATCGATCTGGCTCTGCGTCTCCGGCGGGAACTTGGAGTACCAATTCTTCAGCTTCCCAAGCACCAACCCCCGCTGCTCGCACTTCAGCAGGGGTCTCTCGTCCTCACCCGTCCAGATGCGGGGCGCGATGTGCCCCAGATAACTAGGGATCACCTCGTCATCATATGGACCACCGGGCTGTGGCCCCTGCACCCTCCACGAATCGTCATATGTGACCCTGGATCGCTTGCTCCCTATTTCATTTTTCACGAATAACGCAAAAATAAATTTAATTTCTTTTACGTATTTTAAGACACAACATCGCACGTCAGTTTATAGAGGAGAATGGAATTACCTGAGGAGGCCGGTGGCAGATCGTCGCCGGATGACTCAAACGATGCTCCATCATCCGGCACACCATAATCCAACGGGGGGGGGGGTCTACTGCTTCCCCCGGGTAGGGTCTTTCCACCCTTGGTCTGTAATTAAATAATCCAAATAAATAATATAAATAAAATATACAAATAAAATATACAAATAAAATACAAATAAATAATACACATAAATACCCCAAATAAATAATACAAATAAAATAAACCAAATAAATAATATAAATAAAATATACAAATAAAATATACAAATAAATAATACAAATAAATAATACACATAAATAACCCAAATAAATAATACAAATAAATAATATAAATAAATAATATAAATAAAATATACTGTAAATAAAAAAAAAATCGACCGAAATTAGATTTCTGTCAGTACTGTAACTGACCGAAATCAATTTTCGGTCGGTTACAGTACTGACCAAAATCCGATTTCGGTCACTACTGTGCCGACCGAAGGATGATTTCGGTCGACACTGTAACCGACCGAAGCATGATTTCGGTCGGCACTGTAACCGACCGAAGCATGATTTCGGTCGGCACTGAAACCGACCGAAATCAATTTTCGGTCGGTTACAGTACTGACCGAAATTATGTTTCGGTCAGTACTGTAACCGACCGAAAATTGATTTCAGTCGGTTTTTTTTTTTTTTTTTTTTTCGCCGAACGAAAATACGTTAATTTGGCTTACCAGTCGTGAGAAAAAACCCTTTCCCTTTCCTAGTCCCTGTCGGCGATCCATTGCGATTTCAGTTTTTTTTTTTTATCTGATTTGGATATGCGATTTGAAAAGTGTTGTCTGGACAGAGCTTTATATAGATATTTTTTCTTGTTTATTGTAATTTTCTCTTTTTAAATTAATTTAAATATCATAAGGGCAAAATCGTCTTTTTCTAGCCCTTTAGGGGGCGGTAACAAGTAAAAAGCGGGCGGTAAATAGTAATCCCCTTTATTAATTAAAGAAACTAGTATTTTGGCATACCCAATATGTATGCTTGACTATATGGATTTATAATATTAGTTAGGTGAAATTGTAATGTTGGATTTAGTTTTATATTATATTTAAGAATTAAAAAATAATTTTAAGGATGTATTGATGATAAATTTAAAGTTATAGGGTAGAATTGTAACTTATGGCTGCCACACCAATCATTTGTGAACAGTTACTATATGCCACTCTCTCTTAATAAAAATAGAAAGATATGAAATATAATACTACAACCTAAGGCTTTTTTAATAAAATAAATAGAAAAATATGACCATTAACAAAATAATTATGAAATCGAAACCATTAATAAAATAGAGATCTCCGTAATATGTTTGAATTACTAACTCGTATTAATAGAATACGAGTTACGAGTTACTAGTCCATGGTGGCTCGCTGACCTGACATGGCACTTCAAAGTAACTCGTATAAATAGCTTACGAGATATTTCCAGTAACTCGTATAGTATTCATACGAATTACATTAGTGCCCGACCAATCTGCATGCGTATGCATTGTTTATATCGTTGTTGTTCGAAATTACGGGTGCTGATAGCAATCGTTGTTCGTTGATTGTCCATGCGAAAATGAATACTTTCAACATCCCGCCTCTTTCATCAGCTACTCCAAATCTCCAACGACAAAGATTTACAATTTTTCATAAATCCCGATTCGGAGAACAAGTGTTTTGAAGTTTTTGTGAAATAATTGAAACTTCAAATTTTGATTTGAACGAAGAGCCTCGTCGGAATTTTGAGGAGCGGCGGGAGTTTCCTGCATTTGAAGTTGGTTCTTCGAGTTATACATATAATTAATAATCATAATAAATATAAGAACAATAATATAATAATAATAATAACAACATTAATAAATATAATAAATAATAATAACAATAACAATAAATATAATAACTATAATAACAATAGTAAATATAATAATAATAATCATAATAAATATAATAACTATAATAATAATAAATATAATAAATATAATAATAATAACAATAACAAATATAATAATAATCATAATAAATATAATAATAACAGATATAATAACGATGATAATCATAATAAGTATAATAATAATTCACAAACGGAATAGATCGAACGCGTATAATAGTCATTTCAAAAAAATAACTTTTCACATAACGATCTATCTGTCATGATGCGCCAAATGACCGTCGGTCCTTCAACGAGTTGGCCTACGAACTCTATTTCCTCGGCGGTGGAGGCTTTGAAACGTTAGCAGGTCGCAGGCGGCAGCGGTAGAGGCTTTGAAACGTTGGCGGGTCGCAGGCGGCAGCGGTAGAGGCTTTGAAATGTTGGCGGGTGGCGTCGAGCAGCAGGCGGAGGCGTGTCGCGGGGCGGCGGCAGCAGGCGGCGGCGGGTCGAGTCGGCGGCAACACTTCTGTCGTCTTTTCGTCTTCCCTTCTTCGTCTTCATTGGATCTGTAGGGTTTTTCAAAAATCAGATCTAACTCGTATGATCTTTATACGAGTTACGAGTTATAACTCGTATAAATTATATACGAGTTACACCACGTCGTACGCCCGCCAGCGAGGATAAGTAACTCGTATGATTTTTGTACGAGTTACGTAACACGTTTATACGAAAATCTCTATTTTCTTAGTGGTTTATATTTTTTGTTAGTGGTTTATATTTTTTTAATTGTTTTATTAAAAAGCCACAACCTAACCTGTCGGCTGTCGTTTAGACAGATTGCCACGTAAAGAAACAGTTGGCACAACACAACCCATCGGCTATTGTCGTGAATTCTCTCCATCATATTCCTCAATCAATTGATTGATTTTTCGCTGTTAGCCCAAAAAACTTTTTGATCCCATCTTTGTCGTCTTCTTCTTCATGGCCTCTTCAAGCTCCGGCGGTTCCATTCCTGCGCCTGGTATGGAACTCCGTTTGACGTGCTATCTGTTACTTGATTAGGTGGAAAAGGAATATTTTCTGACTTCATTGTGATTGTTGTTGGTTCTCCAGAAGCAGTTCAAGTTATGGTATCTTCGCTGGCCGACGAATCTCCTACGGTCAGGGAAGCGTCAGCTGCTACACTGAAGGACATTGCTTTTCTGTAATGTGTTCTTTACTTTCTTTCAACATTTTTTTCCCGTTAATCATGAATACTTTGCACTTTGTTTGTAATCCTACCAATTGTTTGTATTTCTAGAAACCCACTTCTAGTTCTTGATTGTTGCTTGGCCGTGTCGCGTGGTGGCCGGAGGGTAATGTCTTGTCATGTATAGTTTGCTCGGAAATTGATCTGAAACTTAAGTTTTAAGTTGAAAATAACAATTTGAAGATGTGATTGCAGAGATTTGGGAATATAGCTGGACTGTTTCAAGTTATGTCTGTAGCGATTCAGGCATTGGACAAAGATGGAGCTGATCCTCAATATATGGCGAAGATTGCTAAGATCGTGGCTTCTGAGATAATCTCAACGAAGGTCATATAGAATCTCAACTACTTCTTCTACCCGTTGTTAAGTTGTTTACATGAATAGTGATATTTCTGTATGATGGATAGATGTCAAAATTGTGTAATTTTTTCATCCCAACTTGTAAGATAACACGATTTCTGGAAGGATAAGCGAGATCGTGACAATTGCTGATTCACTGAGCACCTTCACTGATTATTTCAAATATTTACGTTGTTTGTCACTTGCGATGGAATTTATTCTAGGAATTGAATGCTGATTGGCAGAGGGCTGCTTCAAGTGTACTTGTTGCATTAGGTTCACATCTGCCTGATCTTGTAAGTTCTTTCCTTCTGGCAAATATTGCAGTCTTGGGAGAATCGCTCATAGTTTTTTGTCGTTTCCTGGTTTGTTACTGCTTTCCATTACATCTCTGTTCGAAATTAAAATTAAAAATTGAATATTGTGATTAAGAGGAATAATGTTTGGGTTCATGTCTTTTCTTTAATTTTGCAACTGCTGCATTTGCTTTTGTTTATTGTGTAATTGCAGATGATGGAGGAGATATTTCTCCATCTCTCTGGATCAAATTCAGCTCTTCCAGCTATGGTTCAAATACTTGCAGATTTTGCTTCGTCTGACCGTATGAATCACTTTTATTTCTCTGAGTGGCTCTTAGTTTTTGTTTCTAATACTGGTTTAATAATTTTTTTTGTCATCTTGTGGTATCCCAAGCTTTCCAGTTTACTCCACGGCTCAAAGGTGTGCTTACAAGAGTTCTGCCAATTCTTGGGACTGTAAAAGACATCCATCGGCCAATTTTCGCAAATGGTATGCCATCTAGGTAGCGCATCAATCCTTCTATCCGATGAATACCATCTTCAATTTCAAGATGGATTAGGCTTCGCTAGAACGTCGTATGATACTTCATGAAATATTTATAGTGCAGAAACAATCTAACTGTGGCAGCCTATAATTTATTGGGCAAATTCCACCTTTATTGTGTTAGATGATCATTTTAAACTGAGTTTTCTTTACTTCTTGATAAATCAAAAGTCATTGGCGCAGAACACCATCCTATGTATAATTTGTAGCTAATACTTTCCTGTTTAACATTCCATTCGAAAACGAATTACTCGCAACATGCACAGTCTGCGACACAGATTGCTATTTCTATACTTATCCTTATAAAGATTGTTCGTCTATGTTCAGCATTCAAGTCTTGGTGCCAGGCATGTTGGCTATACAATGTTGATTTTCCCCTTCATCCTGTTATAGATGGTGATGTCATGTAAGATCTGTTTCTTGCCTCTAATTCGTCATGCCTCTGTCTCGATCCCTTATATTTACACAGTGCAGGTCGTTTTTTAATTCTGCATTTGAGCTTCTATTGAGGGTTTGGGCAACCTCACGAGATCGGAGGGTTAGATTTCTTTACGCCTTTTGGATTGGAACCACTTAATTTCTATGCTTTGACTCTGCGTTTCCATCAAAGGGATCTTTTTCGTATTTCTGTAGTGCTTTTTGTTTAATATTGCACCATAAACATTTAAATGAAAAGGAATGTAGCAGTTTCATGCTTCGTTGAAAGGTGCTTATCTTTTATTTTATATTACGGGATGCATTTATGTCTTTTTTGACTTTGAGTTCCTTTTGTTCTTCAGGTACGGTTAGCCACTGTTGAGGCTTTAGGTCAAATGGTGGGTCTGGTGACACGGATGCAACTTAAGTCAGCTTTACCAAGACTAGTTCCCACAATTTTAGACTTGTGAGATGCTAGATTAATTTTTTTACCAGTTATGAAAAAGTAAAAAAGAGGAATACGATATGCATTCGCTTTGAATCATTGTTTTTGCTTTCCAAAAATAGGTATAAGAAAGATCAAGATTTCGCATTTGTGGCTACTTGCTGTCTCCACGGTTTGTTAAATGCTGCCTTACTTTCAGAATCTGGGCCACCTTTGCTGGACTTTGAGGTCAGTGAATGTAGTTGTGTTTCTTTTTCTAGTTCTGAACAATGTGATGATTAATTTTGTTGTATTAATGACATGCTGTGTCCTTGCAACTTATTTCTTTTGGCATTCTGGCGCATCCTCCTTCCGAGTTCTGGACTAATTCTTTTCCCATGCAGGACTTAACTGTCGTATTGTCGACCCTTCTTCCAGTTGTTTGCATCAATAATGACAGTAAGCAGCGTTCTGATTTTTCCGTGGGTTTAAAGGTAGGCAACTCATGACTGTTTGCATTCAGAGTACCATTTCTGAACTTTATAATTGGGACTTTATCGTTAATTTAATGACATGTCTAATCAGTCCAATTCTACTGCAGCATGGATTTATTCACATGTCTTCTCTATTCTATTGCAGACTTATAATGAAGTTCAACATTGCTTTCTCACGGTTGGCTTGGTCTACCCTGAAGATTTATTCACATTTCTGCTTTATGTGGGTGTCACTGCGAAACGTTACATATCTTGTAATTTTTGCTGTTGGTTTATAATACACGAACACTTTCTCAATCAATGGTTTATTTTCCCATGTAAAAAAAATCCTCGAAAAAATTATGAAATATTATAAAAGGTACCTCAGAGAAAACTACATAAAATATTTATCATTCTGGCTCATTTATCTCACGTGATCAGGTAGAGCTTGATATGTTTTCTATTCCAGAAATGCAGGTTGAAGGAAGAACCTCTAACTTTTGGTGCGCTTTCGGTGATGAAGCATCTTCTGCCCAGGTTATTTATTTATTGATTTATTTTGTGCTTTTTCTCTTACACAATCTGGTTTTTTAATCTTTCCCAACTTATATTCTCACCAAACCCCTGTGAAGATTGTCCGAGGCTTGGCATGCCAAGAGGACCTTGCTGGTAGAAGCTGTGAGTAGCTTGCTAGATGAGACCAATTTAGCTGTTCGGAAGGCTCTTTCCGAGGTAATATCCCGGGCCAATGTAGTCATCGTAATATCATTTTGTTTTTTTGAACTTCACAATAAATTTAGCGTGTTGCAACTTTGCTGTAAATTTTAGTTAATCGTCGTCATGGCTTCTCACTGTTACTTGGTTGGTTCAACTGGAGAGTTGTTTGTTGAGTACTTGGTACGCCACTGTGCATTGGTCAGTTATGATATGGAACACCATGTGGGTTTGAAGGAAATGATTCCAGCTGGCTCTTACTACCCTTTTAGGCACAAGAAATCTGAGGTTTGCTCTTTTCTTGAATGTTGTTAGATTCAAGTTGAATGCACAACAACGGAATTTGGAATTCAATACGTGATGACTTTGAGAAATCGCTGTTACAGGGTCGAATGTAATTATTGCCAATATCTATAACATCATTATCTTTGTGATGTATGGATACTCTCTTTTCACATGGCATCTATTTCAACGCCTGGAACATTTTCAGGTAAAGATCGGAGGGGTGTGCCCGACTGATTTACGTGAAGTCTGTGAGAAAGGTCTTCTTCTAATTACTGTGACCATCCCAGAGATGGAGGTAAGTGAGTGGGTATGATCATCCCAATTTCACCTTATTTCACATCTTGTCGACAATGATGATCATTGAAAGATTATATTGGTGGCTAAAAATTAGTATTTGCTGAATCGAATCTTTTCTCTAGCATGTCGTCTGGCCATTTTTGTTGAAAATGATCGTACCACGAACTTACACTGGAGCAGTTGCCATGGTAGGTTTGTTCATTGATATATATTTTCATTTTTTGGTAAAAGTACTCATGACTTGCTAAAACTCGTATTATTGTTTCATGAACGATTTGGCAGGTCTGTAGATGCATCTCCGAAATATGCAGGCACAAACATTCTCAAATTGAGACAATTCTTTCCGACTACAAATCTCGTGATGATATTCCTTGCCCGGAGGTTTGATCTCCTTTCCTTTGTTAAAATGGGTAAATTTCTCTTCGGCTGAAGATGACATTTTCTAGTGTCATTCAACATCCAGGATCTTTTCACACGCCTCGTGGTGCTTTTGCATGATCCATTGGCTAGGGAGCAGCTGGTGACTCATATATTAACGGTGATACGAATACTTACATCTCACATGTAGAACGTTCATAATCATGGGCCAAAACACTTGCAAAATTTGAAGTAGTTTTAAAGGACTTGTTTTTGTCAATTAACGCTATTAACCTTTTCTCCTTTGTTCTGAAGGTCCTTTATCACTTGGCTTCTTTATTTCCCAAGAATGTTGTCTTGTTTTGGCAAGATGAGGTATGCAGCCTGATGATTTAGTTTGATAACGGACTTTAAATGTCACGTTGATCGCGTTGGAGAAGACATAAATCATGCTCTAACTGTTTTCCTTCTCTGCAAGCTCTAGATTCCCAAAATGAAAGCTTATGTGAGTGACCCAGAAGATCTAAAGGAAGATCCATCATATCAGGAGACTTGGGATGACATGATTATAAATGTAAGTTATTCCGCCCGTGTGCTAGAAATGTTACTGGTGTCGTGATTCATTAGGGTTAAAAGTAATGTTAGGAGAGGCTCTGCTATACGTTAAAATAGAAGATTCAACTATATGGACAAATGTTTACATGCTGCCTAAGCAATCTTTGTTTGTAATATGCAGTTTGTAGCAGATTCCTTAGATGTGATTCAGGATGTTGATTGGGTTATTTCAGTTGGGAATTCGTTTTCTAAACAATATGAACTCTATTCTTCTGACGATGAGCATGCTGCATTGCTTCACAGGTATACTGCAATGATTCTCTTTATCATGTATGAGATAGTTATGCACTTATCTATAATCGTTTGTTCTTCTTACAATATCTGTATCGCATAACTTGTGGTCCTAAGGGGAAAGATGCAGCAGCTTGGTTTCTTTTGAATCCTTTCAGGCCTTGTAGAAGTTTTTCTTCTTTGCAGAGTATCTTTTTGTTAGTGCTTGCGTATATGATATATGGAAACAATGGAAGTCATTTTCGTGTGTTTAATCTACTGAAGCTATATATTTTTATTCCAATTACTGATCTTAAATCCATATGCATTTAGATCTATTGTGTAGTACTTATATATATTATGTTAATTTTTTCAGGAGAACTCTTAATTGATTTGTGCAGCTCTACCATCTTACTTATTGCTCATGTTGTTTAGAGATTAAGTTTTGCTTATGTTTTTAACGCTGATCGTCTTTGCTGAGAAGCTTTTTGTTGGTCCACACTAAAAGACTATATATTGCAGGTGTCTGGGCGTTTTGCTTCAGAAAGTACTGGATAAGACCTATGTGCGGTCCAAGATCGATTTGATGTACTCACAATCGAACATTGCTTTACCTGTGAATAGGCTTGGTTTGGCAAAGGCTATGGGATTGGTGATACTCCTTGCCTACTTCCTGTTAAGATGCTTGGTTTATTGAACACTTGTGAAAGTTTGTTCGCTCCTTTATGCTTTAATTTAATAGTGATCTATTGACATATGATTGCTGTAGCTTGTTATTTTGTTGCCGCACAGGTTGCTGCATCGCACTTGGACACAGTTTTGGAAAAATTAAAAGAAATTTTGGATAGCGTTGGACATAGCATCTTCCAGAGGTACATTCTAGTTCCTTATGTCAATTGTCAATTGCTCTTTGAAACCATGGTACTAGAACTTTCAACTATCATATCATCTTAAGTATCATATATACATCCAATTCTGACGAAGTGTTAGTTCTTAATCTGGCATCATTTGTAGGTTGACTTTAGACAACATAGTTGGAAGTGTCTGTCTGTATTCTATAGAAGTACAGATAGTACTAGGTGACGTGCTTTCTCTATGTGATTGACCGGTGCAAATTACACACAGGTTTTTGTTATTCTTTTCTGATGGGGCTAAAATGGAAGAATCAGATGACATCTATGCTGGTCTTGCTCTCATGTACGGATATGCTGCTAAATATGCTCCATCAACTGTTATTGAAGCCAGAATAGATGCACTTGTGGTAGGTATAGTTATTTTACTTCTGTTAATTGGTCATGCCCGTGTATCTCACAGAGCTGCTTCTTACAATTCAGTTAGTTATTGGTCTAAATTGCTGCATGTTTTTTTTTGTTTGGTATGGCTGCTTGTTTGTTATTCTTCACACAGACCTATGGTTAATCTCTCTTATATTTCTCTTGTTTGCAGGGGACTAATATGCTCTCGCGTCTTCTTAATGTACGCCATCCTACCGCTAAGCAGGCAGTTATCACTGCTATTGACTTACTAGGTTCGTGAGTCTAAACAATATTTTAATGGGAATTCGCTTGGGTTTGTCTCCATGGTAACAATTCATTTGGTGAAAACGTGCTATCAATATTTCTCCAACATTCGCTGCCATTTCCTTTGCCTAATAAAGAAATAAAGATAATATGAAGTCATTAAATTTTGAGGAATTCGGTTGGTTTTATATCCACGAAATTGATACAAAATTATTTGCTTGCCATGTTGACTAGCCCTTTCATTACATCGATCTGCTTGTGCTTGGTTTTAAAGCTTACACAATGAATGGTCAGATAGCGACTATGCCGATCTATGAGAAATTCACTGCATGATGAATTACATAACTGCAGGTCAGGCTGTAATCAGTGCCGCTGAGTGTGGAATATCATTTCCTCTGAAAAGGAGAGATCAACTTCTCGACTATATATTGACTCTGATGGGTCGAGATAATGAAGATGGATTTTCTGATTCCAATATGGAGTTGTTACGCACTCGGGTTTGTTTCTAAAAACCTGTCAGCGATAGTCTGAATAACGAGTTTTGCATATCCAAGCTGCGACAGTTATCTGATTGGGCTTTAGGATGTGTTTGTCCTTAATGCCTATGGCTTTTAGATCTTGGTTTCCAAATTTTTTTGTACCTATGATGTGATTGGTTCCCACCATTTCTAAGTCGTGTTCTGTTAATCTCCGACTCCTCTCTCCAACTACTGCGCCGCACCCAATGTTAAATAACTTTCCTTAGCTTTTCATGCCTCTACTCGACTGACTTTGACTTGCGTATTGACCTGACATACATGGGAGATTACTTGTCAACTGGGTTTTGAAATTATTTGTAATGTTTTCTTTTCTGTTACCCTGAAATTTGCATTCTAACATGCAGTCCCTTGCCTTAAGTGCCTGCACAACGTTGGTCTCTGTGGAGCCAAAGCTTGCTATTGAGACAAGAAACCTTGTTCTGAAGGTAAATAATGCTGCAGCTTTGTCGGTGGTAGCGTACTTTGGTTCTGATATTTCAACATTGTGACAGGCAACTCTAGGATTTTTTGGTCTACCGAAAGACCCTTCTGACGTCGTTGATGGACTTATACACAATCTTATAACTTTGCTTTGTGCAATTCTTGTTACAAGGTATGCATTTGTCTCCATATGAATTTATTAACCAGCTGCTTCCTTACTGGTGCGCCATTTCAAATGCTCCAACCAGTGTAAAGTATCTGGCTGGTGTGAATAATATTATTTACTTCAGTTACGTGCAAATTCGATCATTTACGTGTAACTTTTGAGCTATGATGGTACAATTGTCTAGCTAGTGATTTGTGATGGAAGCCTCGCGGTTTCATTCTCAATACACTATTCCCTAGTGTTGTGGTTGACAACGTTAATGGAAGTAAAGAAAATACAAAACCCGCTTAAAATGCAAATAATATAATTTTTTTCTCAGGTTCTGTTTTGAGAAAGTTATGGGTGGTTTGCTATTACTTACAGTTCTGGTGGTTTATTTTGATAGTGGAGAGGACGGACGAAGTCGAGCAGAACAATTGTTGCATATCTTGAGACAACTCGATCCGTGGGTGTCCTCCTCAGTTGAACATCAGCGAGAAAGAGGCTGTCTTGCAGCTAATGAACTGCTTCGTAGATTTCGTAGCATATGCATCAGTGGATACTGTTCCTTTGGTTGCCAAGGGAGTTGTTCTCATGTGAAAGTGAAATATATCGATCGTGCGTCTTCTAGTAGCAATTATGCTAATTTACCGAGTAATTCTCCTGTCCCTACTTTTTTCTACTTTTCGCATGGATGTATATGTCAATTTTTTTCATTCATGTCTGGTTTCTGCCAGCTGCATTTGTATCACCTAGTAGAGATTCTTTATTTCTGGGGGAGAGAGTCATGGTTTATCTTCCCCGATGTGCCGATACAAATCCTGAAGTTATAAAATCTTCAGCTCTGGTATGTGATGGCCGTCCGTCATCTTATTCTGATTAATGTGTGGTTTTAATCCTTATGAATTAACCTTGACGAATTTTGTATTATTTTATTTTGCCTTTGTCAATTATTGGCTAGTTATGTCTGCCATACTTGAACTTTCCTGTTATCTGCGCAGATTCTTGATTTATTCTTTAGTATATCCCTTTCACTGCCAAAGTCAGCAAACTCTAGAGTTGGAGTTGATATTGAATTATGTTACAGCGCTTTGTCAGCACTTGAGGATGTTATTGCTATCCTGAGGAGTGTAAGTTTTGATTTTTGTTCTTGACGTATTTGTTATACACTTGGATTTATTGTAACTATTGGAACTAAAGCATGAACCAATTTTCTTTCGAAGTTTTGCTTTCATTTTGCTTGATTATCTCATTCATGTTCGATGTAGGATGCATCACTTGATCCATCTGAGGTTTTCAACAGGATAGTTTCCTCTGTTTGCACTCTGTTCACTAAGGAAGAGGTAACAGTCTAAAATACGTATTCTTTCATAGATAAGCATTTTCTGATTGGTCACGCTTGCTTTTTGCAGCTTGTTGTTGCATTAAGTTTTAGCTCAACGGCGATATGTGATAAGATCAAGCAGTCTGCTGAAGGCGCAATTCAAGCTGTTATTGACTTCATAACAAAAAGAGGGAATGAGCTGAATGATGTTGATATCTCAAGGTGAGGCGAGACAGTTCTGTCTCAAGTTCTCATATAGACCAGGCTATAATATTTGTATTTGACCTCACTAAGAATATGCCACAGAACGACGCAGTCTTTGCTTACAGCTTCAATTCATGTTAGTGAGAAGTACCTACGTCAAGAAACTCTAGGAGCCGTATCCTTCACACTAATTATCCATATTATATACATGATATGTATCTAGATCGTCGTCATTGGATTATATGCAAGCTAACTTAACTGTTTAAAGATCTCATCTCTTGCTGAGAGTACCAATTCAGGAGTTGTTTTTAATGAAGTTCTATCCGCTGCTGAGAAAGATATAGCTACTAAAGATGTATCCAGACTACGTGGTGGTTGGCCTATACAAGAGGCATTTCATGTGAGTCTCATATTGCTCAGTATTATGCTTACACTTGTTTCTTCCTCGTAGGATTAATTAAACTACTATTCAATGTTTGAGGAAACTACCGTCAAATTCAGGAGCATATCCTGGTCTAGTTCACAGGAAACTGACTCCCAAATAGTTTGGTGTCAAGTAAGAAATCTGAGAGAATGTTGAACTACATGAGGCATGAAAAACTCAAAAACTTCTGATATTGTTATCGTTCTGAACACTATTCTGTAAACTATGTTATTAAGGAATAAATTTGTCGACAATCACTAGATGATGGATGATTGGATATCAAATTCTTCCGAAACTTTGCGTGTTGCATTGCATCGTATGGTTTCATTTCGTAGTAGTTTCTGTCTCATATTTCTCTGCATGTCTTATTTCCCATTGCTTCATTTTTTTCTTCTTTATATTAACTTCTATGGCTTTATTAGGTATTTTCCCAGCATCCAGTTCTTTCCTCTTCATTTCTGGAACATTTGACTTCTATCCTGAATCAGACCCAAATCTTCCAAGGTGATTATAGTAAGGGAGAAATTACCAGTGATTCCATAGAAACGCATGGGGAGAATTATCAGTTGCCGGCAGCCACCATAGCTCTCACTGCCTTCTTCAGGTATGCTTTTTTATGTAGCATCATATTGTTTAGTCATCTGTAGAATATTGAGGGCCAGAAACTATCTCTTGAATATTAAGTGCCAGAGACTATCTGTAAAATACTATTTCATTTACGTCCTTTACTTTAATCAACACTTTATACCTTCAAATTGTCAAACATCTTTCTGAAGAGGCGGAGGCAAAACTGGTAAGAAGGCTGTTGAGCTTAGCTATGGTTCTGTTCTTGCAACTCTTGTGCTTCACTATGGAAGTTGTCATAGTTTAGCCAACTCTGGTCGCCTGGAACCATTACGGTATTTTGTTCAATTGCTTAATATGTGAAGCTGTGTTACAAAAAAACTGCTAAGCGCGTTTTCCTGCTTAACATTTAACAACCGTCTTTCAGTGCCTTGCTAGTTGCGTTTAATGCTTTTTGTGAATGCGTTGGTGATCTGGAGATGGGAAAGGTACACAGCCTTCATTTATCGGACTTTACGGACTTCACATTTTACTTCCTTACGAATCTATTTTGTACAGATTCTGGCAAGAGACAAGGAAGGTAATGACGAGGAGACGTGGATTGGTCTTATTGGTGATCTGGCTGGGTGTATTTCCATAAAGCGCCCAAAAGAGGTTTCTCATTAAACTCAAGTCCGTTTCTCCTTTGTGTTTGAAGTTTCCATTACTTTATGTTAATTTATTTCTCCCTATGTATTTGTGAAATCACAGATTCCCATCATATGTTCTATACTTAGTCAATCACTGGATCGGCCGCTGAGATATCTGAGGGAAGCCGCAGCTGCTGCATTGTCGGAGTTTGTTCATTTTAGGTACTTTCATAGATCATTTCTTTCCCAGTCCAAACACCCTTACTTTCTTCAATGTTTGTGTTTGGTATGCTGGGCGTGGCATTTTCACCCCCACTTCTTTTGATTGCAAGATTTCGTTTAAGTTTGCTTTAGATTTAGAGTTCTCACCTTACTGTTTGTCATTCTGCAGTGATGGGTTCGATTCTCTATTGGAGCAGATGGTTGAAGGTGTATGCCGACATGTTTCTGACGAGTCACCTACTGTTAGGCGCCTTTGTCTCAAAGGTCTTGTGCAGGTGATAATGTGTAATTATAGTAATTCTTTGCACTAATGATAGGTATATAAACTAAAATGCATTCTTGTATGAACATGTACTTTTGCGTTCCCTTTTGTGTTAGATTTGTAGTAGTTGACCTTCATGCTTTGCAGATGCCACCAATCCAAATTGGCCATTACGCAACTCAAATTCTCAGTGTTATTATTGCTTTGCTTGATGACCCAGATGAATCTGTCCAGCTTACTGCAGTGTCATGTTTGCTCAAGGTGATTCCTCAATACACTTTCATATGATTATAACCATTACCAAAAACTCCAATGATATGTAATCAATATTTTGTCATCTCACTCAAGTTTGGTAACATTGATAGGTTCTCGGATCATCCAACAGTGACACAGTGGAACCTGTTTTGCATAATCTTGCTGTCCGGCTTCGCAATCTTCAAGTAAGTTTTCTGGGCGTATCACGTTTTATCTTCTCACATAACTTGATCCTTTGATTTTTAATTTGTGAGAAACTGTATATTTGGCTGGAGATAGTGGAACTTATTTGCATTAGGTCAATTGCTATTTTGCCACAAACTTTACTAAAGATATATTCCAAGTTGATCCTTATTCTCGTCTCCTTGGTGTTTTATACATGATAATGAAGCATCTCTATTGTTTTGCTGGCATCAGATGTGCATGAATGCAAGTATCCGGGCGAATGCATTTGCAGCGTTTGGAGTATTAGGCAGCTATGGGCTGGGTTCTCAGCGTGACGCATTTCTTGAACAGGTACGATGTTGATGGTGCTCTAAAGTACTCTTGCTATGTAGAATAGAAAGTCGAGCATTTCGTGAAAAGGTTAAAACTTAAGTTCAATTTTCTCAGGTTCATGCTGTCTTTCCACGCCTGCTATTACACCTGCACGACGACGACTCTGGTGTACAACGGTCTTGTAGGGTAAATAATGATGGAGCAAAAAAATTACTGAATTTATTGCCTGTTTTTACTAGCAATAACCCGGTTTCTGATAGTAGTTTATTAATTTTCACTCTTTCCCAGGACACATTTAAAAGCATCGTTCCCTTAATGGAATCTGATGGGATGGTTGCTCTTGCCAACACACATCGTTTTAGTTCCGACCATAGGTTTGTGTCAGAAATATGTTTTGGTTTTCTCCAACTTGTTTACTCATTTTCCCAACTTTTGTGCCGATCAGAGGCGACTACGAAGACTTGCTCAGAGACCTTGCGAAGCAATTCAATCAGATCATGCCTTCGAGGGTGCATACATACATGGCAGCTATAATACAGGTATATTCTACGCAATCATCGACATAAAGATAGACGAAAACATTCAATATCGTTTCTTTTGTATATAGTCTTTCTGACTTACTGATGCTACAGTCATTCGAGGCTCCTTGGCCCGTGATTCAAGCGAATGCCATTTATCTCTGCAGCAGCGTGATTTCATTCACAAGCGACGAACACATCTCCGCCCTTTACCTCGGCCAGGTTTTTAAGACCTCTATCTCTTCTCTCTCTATATATATAGAGAAACATGGTTACATATTCTGAGGGACATGTTAATTACATTGCTCATCATCATCAGGTGTTTGTGATGTTGGTTGGAAAAATAAACCGTTCATCGGATGCAATCGTTCGAGCAACGTCTTCTTCTGCCCTTGGATTGCTAATGAAGGCCGCCGATTCGAGTTCGTGGACAGCTTCACGGTTGGATGGAATCGAATCGGGGAATGAAACGGACTCTTCTAGAAGGTTCTAGGTCTGGCTGTGAATGTATAATTTGGATGTTAATGTTGTGTGTGTAAAAGTATCGACAACATCTTATCTTATGGGGATTGTGATTATTTATGTTACAAGCGCGTATGTGTGGAAATAAGCCTTTGTTGTAATCGTTGTACATTAGCTGGTTATAATGTAATGATGAGTTTGGATTCACGATTCTGAGTCCGTGTTAGCAACCAATATGTTTCCATACGCACAATCATTACACCGAAAACGCGTATTAATATACCCAAGTACGAATGTATTAAGGCAAAATTAATGCCATCAAACCATATAAGATTATTACACATACAAATCACCATACATACTCGTCACGGAATGAAATCACACAAGAAACGAACAAAATACGTGAGCCTCTCTCTCTCTCTCTCTCCTCTATATCATGAGAGAAAGAGAGAGGCTGAAAATGCCAAAGGATAGAAGTTGCCCTATGTAATTAAACAAAGACTTAGCCATCACCTTCACCATTTGAAGCTCAGCTGTGCCCATGCAATAACAATCTTCACCGCCGCCACGTCAGCACATCACCATCAGACGTGGCGGTGGTTATAAAGGGTCGCCTGCAAAATAATAAGATGACGACGACGGCCAAAAAGAGGGTGTAATGAGGAAGGGTTGCGAGGTTATTTATATAAAGGCTGATGCTACCTACATATGATTGGCCGAGAAAATAAAAATAAAAATAGAATTAGGTGACATTTTATAGTTGGAATATTATGTGGTCACTTTTGTGTAAAAAGAAAAGATGGCATGTTTGGCATCTTCCAAGGCATATGCTCATTTGGTGATATCATTTATATGATCTTTTATAATTTTATTTTGAAGTGATATTTTTCATTTTTAATGTGCATAATTCTTTGGTCGATGACTTCTCGAGCAAAGTACATTTTTCACCTCACTCCACTAATTAAATCATTGCACGTACGTACATAAAGATTAATAACGATGATGTTGGAAAGCTCATACACAAATATGTACTTCAATATAAGCAATAATCTATATTTGCGCGATGATGCAAGCGGAAAGTCCTTATTATTAAAAATCGCAGTGAATTAAATTATATTGTAATTGATTACATATTCTCTTCGCTTCGATAAGGTCGTGACATTTCACGATCATGGAGCTACGACGTATTATTTCTGTACGGTCGCGAACCCTAATAAAGCCACTGATACGCAATCATTAGCTTCATAATATAATATTTTCATTCATGTTTTGTGTTTATAAATATATTAATATACGGTTACGGGTAGAATCCTAGCTATAAATAAGCAACTAATTTTGGGTTATCTCAAAACATTCCATTCCATTTGCTACATCTTATTTTAAGGAAAAAATGATGATCAGATATATAAAAAAAATTGATGATTTTCGGTTATATACGTATATATAACCATATAACAGGAAGAAGTTAGAAGTGGGAGAAAAAAAGAAAAAGGGAAAATTCCGATAGACGCGCGGCATCAGAGCGTCGCATCGTAACCGCTACACTCGCGGCCATGCAAACTCGCCCTCCCATATATAGCAGATAGAACACCGTAACGCATTTCACTCTCTCTCTCTCTCTCACTACACTCTCACACCCTCTCTTCCTCTCATTCACCTCATCACAATCTCCTCGTTCTTAATTGATCAATTTCGATTCTCTCTCTATCCAATTTTTACGTTTCGGAGTTGCTACGATGGCGGTGGAAGCTATAGTCGAGGTAACGCCGGCGGAGAAGACGGTAGCTCTGTACGTCGGCGATTTGCACTGCGAGGTTACGGACACTGTGCTGCTTGAGGCGTTCTCAGAGTTCAAGAGCATCACTTCCGTTCGTGTTTGTCGTGATCCAGTGACCAAGCGGTCGTTTTGCTATGGATACGTCAATCTCACCTCGCCTGAAGAAGGTATCTTTTGATTATTAAATTATGTCTTCTTTTTGTTATTGATCAATTTGCGTTGAGATCGCTGGTTTAATGCTGGTTGTTTTTTATTGTATATGTTACGAATGATCAGTAGTTGTGAAGCTTTTCTTCGTCTGTGATCTTATTTGATTTTGTCCTTCATTGTCTTCTGCCACATAAGGGTCGGATTTGCAGAGAACTTGATAGTTTGTGATTTTAGCTCCGTTACTGTGTGTTTTTTATGAGTTCTTCAGATGCGTAACAATGCTCTCTTGTCTTCTATCCTTCGCCAGCAATTCGAGCAATAAATGTGAAGAATCATTCTAGCTTGAATGGAAGAGTGATCAGGGTTATGTGGTCCAATCGTGATCCAGACGCAAGAAAAAGTGGAATCGGTAATGTTTTTGTCAAGGTAAAATCCATCTTGCTTTTGAATGGTTGCTTTTTTTCCCATTAAGATGTGATCTGCTCACTCACACTGTTTGGATTCTGCAGAATTTGAGCGGTGCAATCGACGTTGTGAAACTTCAAGAAATGTTTGAGAAGTTTGGCGGTATAATATCATGCAAAATTGCCAATGCTGATGGAAAGAGCAAAGGCCACGGTTTTGTCCAGTTTGAATCTGAGACTTGTGCAGCTGCAGCCATTGAGAATCTCAACGGTACCACAGTTGAGGGGAAACAAATGTATGTATATTTGTACTTTTTTTCTCCATATCTTTCCTTGCATGGTTGTTACCAAAAAATAAATATATTCTGAGCCTTACTAATAAATATTTGAACTCCATCCTCAGTTATGTCAATAAGTTTTTGAAGAAGAGTGACAGAGTTGTTCCGAGTACTGAAGTGAAGTATACAAACCTTTACATGAAGAATTTAGATACGGATATATCTGAATATGCCGTGAAGGAAAAGTTGTCTCGATACGGAAATATTTTAAGCTTAGTCATCTCTAAAGATGAGAAAGGGAGGGGCTTTGGGTTTGTCAATTTCACCAATGCAGAAGATGCTAAGCTTGCAAAGGAAGCTTTACATGGATCAAAGCTCGGTATGATGGGTATTCAATAATTGTTCTATTTATATATACAATCTGTTTTGTTTGTAATTTTAAGACAGTGTCACCATTCAACAGGCTCGCAGGTTTTGTATGTCGATAAGGCGCAGAAAAAATCTGAACGTGAGGAAATGTTAAGACGACAAAGGGAAACTTTTTCTAAGAGTCAGGTCAGGAATGTACAAATATTCGCGTGGCGAATTTGATAACTACAACGCCTTTTCTCATATCCTATGTTTCGACTCTCTTACAATTTACAAACCTCAGGCATCGAATTTGTACGTGAAGAACATTGATGATGGCGTAACCGACGACGAGCTTCGGGAACTTTTCAGTCATTGTGGAACTATAACCTCGGCTGTAATAATGAGAGATGAACGAGGGAGGAACAAGGGGTTTGGTTTTGTATGCTTTTCGTTGCCGGAGGAGGCACACAAAGCCATTTATACTTTCCATGGTATGTATAGTCCTGTCATGTAAAGTCCTGTCTTTACTTGCTCTGTTGTATATAATGTGTCCTCTAGGAGGACTGATATCTGTTATATAATACGTTATATTTCTCTTTACAGGATTCATGTTGCATCGGAAGCCATTGTACGTTTCAATGGCTCAGAAGAAAGAGGATAGGCGAGCTCAGCTGCAGTTTCTACACGCACAGCGAATGGCAGGACTAGGAGGGCAGTCGGCTACTACTTTCATACCTGGAGGCTATCCTCAATATTACTATCCCGCGGCATCTGGAATTTTGCCTCCTCAATTCATGTATCAGCCTTCGGGTACTATCAAACCTGCTTGGAGAGGGAATGGCATATCAAATCCTTCAAGGCCAGTCGTGCAGACGTCTCCGATGCTATTGGTCAGTTTTAAGTAGGGCTAGTTTTCAAGCTAGAAGAACAAATCATACTTGAGGATAACGTTTCATTATCCTCACGCACTTTTTGCAGGCGCATAATAATAATCGAAGGCATCAACGGGGGCAGCAGCAGAGAGGTAGCATGAACGGTCCAGTTTGTGTATCAAATTTGCAACAGCCTAATGCTCATTATCCAAGAGACTCTAACAATCGCCAGGTCTTTCTTTTCACTTTTTTTCTACTGATATTTATCATCACAAGTATTCGAGTCGGTGGTACATTCCATTCCATGAACAATATCTGCTTTATATTTCATATATATATGCAGCATGGGCGTTGGATTGAGGGGTCTCCTTCTGAAGAGTCGCCGTCGTTGGAGATGTTAACTAGCATGCTTGCTGCGTCGTCCCCTGAGCAGCAGAAGCATCTTATCGGTCTTCGTTTGTATCCTCTCGTCAACAAGATTAAGGTCTGTCTATATCTCTGTACTGGCGTTGTCATCTTTGATTGCGCATTTTCAGTTTTTCGTTAAATATCGATTTATAATGGATTTTGCATATAATTGCAGGATTGCGATGTACTAGCTCGAAAGATAACAGGGATGCTTCTTGAGATGGATAACACTGAACTGCTCGTCTTGTTAGATTCAGCGGAAGAACTCGCCGCTAAGGTCGAAGCTGCTCATAAAGTGCTGCTCGAACATGCCAAAGACTCATCATCATCATCATCACCCTCCCTTCAAACCAGCAGCAGCAGATTCCTTTCTTCTCAAGTCGCCGTTAACTAACTCATTATATTCCGACTCGGTTTTACGTTGAAAGAGAATTTAACCAGACAATTTTTTGCGTATTACTTATTCTACCATGCTCTGTTTATTTCGATGTATTATTTAGTTACATGTGAGTATGTTTTTCAGATGGTCTTTTTTCTCTTCATACATATGACATTTAACAGTGTTTTCTTTCATATGGTCTTTTTTTTTTCTTCATTCATACTAAACGTGACGGATGCATGGATAATAATAGTAGTACAAAAGGGCCTTCATGTGCTAAACAATGTCCCCTCGTCACGAATATTTCGCAACAACAGAAGTAGCAATCTCTCTTAACATGACGGAGAATTTCATTGAAAGCCACTTTACCAACTAACTATTTCTCTATAAAAGTATAGCTTTCTTCTCTGCTTTTCAGGTCACTCTGTAATTTTACAAATCCATAGAAAGAAAAAATGGAACAAGCATCAACAACAGCAACGTTAAATATATTCACAATAATGACGGCATTGCTCTTGTTATTATCATTGTCTTGTGGTGATCAGCAGCTAGTCCCCGCCTTGTGCATCTTTGGAGACTCCGTAGTAGACGTTGGAAACAACAACTATCTTCAAACTTTGATCAAAGCAAATTTCCTTCCCTACGGTAGAGACTTTGTCGCCCACAAACCTACAGGGAGGTTCTGCAATGGCAAGCTCGCCTCAGACTTCACCGCTGACTACCTCGGTTTCACATCGTACCCACCGCCCTATCTAAGCCAAGAAGCTTCCCGCGGGCCCAACCTTGTAAATGGAGTCAACTTTGCTTCTGCTGCGTCTGGTTATTACAACCAAACTGCGACGTTCTACGTAAGTTTACGTGCTTATTCTTCGTCATGTATATATGACGGTTTTGTCGAAGATTTTGGACGTGATTATTATGTTACAGGGGGCTATAACTTTGCCTCAGCAGCTGTATTATTACATGGCTTGGCAGAGAAGAGTGATGAACTTAGTAGGAAGGGATGCTGCGAACGCTATATTCTCGAGAGGGATTCATCTCATTAGCGCTGGAACGAGCGATTTCATTCAGAATTATTACATCAATCCTTTACTCAGAACCAGCAGCACCCCGAATCAGTTCACAGACATGCTCATGAGATCATACTCCAGCTTTGTTCAGGTAATGAATTAACAACCATATATTTAACTCTATCGAAAATAACGACGCCTCCTTGTAACTTATTATCAGTATGTTATTAGTCATTTTTGCATGTAATATTAACGAACGCGTGTAGAATTTGTATAATCTTGGAGCGAGGAGGATCGGAGTAACGACTCTTCCACCAATGGGATGCCTGCCAGCAGCAATTACACTGTTTGGCTTGGGAACGAACCAGTGTGTGGCGAGGCTGAACCGTGATTCAATTACATTCAACGATAAACTGAACGTCACTTCTCGATATTTAACATCAAGACTTCCAGGATTGAAAATTGTGGTGTTCGATATCTACAACCCTTTACTGAATTTGATCACAAATCCCACAGACAATGGTACGTATGCGTGGTAGTAATATATGATGGCACATTCCTTTTTCTTTCGTTCTTTCTGATAATTATTAACTTGCATATTATTATAATTTTTACTAGGTTTTTTCGAGTCGAGAAGAGCCTGTTGTGGAACTGGCGTTCTTGAAACAGCGTTCCTTTGCAATTCAGCTTCGGTTGGGACGTGTTCGAACGCTACGCAATATGTGTTTTGGGATGGATTTCATCCAAGCGAAGCCGCAAATGAGAAGTTGGCTCAGAGTCTGCTTGAACAAGGATTTGATCTCATTTCTTAAGATATGTATTGTCATATATCATAATAATCCTTGAGCATCTCTTGCATAATGTTTGAAGCTATGAAAAAGTTCTGATCTTATAGCTATGTAATAAGGATGCTAGATAAACTCTTCAAGACTACTCTTAATAATCAGAAGCTTAATCAACTAAACAACAACTCATGCTAGCTAGTGGACTACTTCATAAATAATCCTACTAAAACTCTCAGTTTTGACCTAAGCCGCCATAGATATTAGGACAGCTATTATTCTACACTAATTCAACAAAAAAAGGACAGTTCAACAAGCCTTTGCTAGCCATTATCAACTAATTAAGCAGCCCAGTTACTGTAAGGAGCCATTATAACTTGATTGTAGCCATCTTCCACGTTGAGCACATAACTGCATTCTGCTACTGCTTGTTGATTGTTGTTAATGCTGTTATCAGGATTTCTAATCGAAGGACGAGATTTACGAATATCGTATCCACCACCGCCACTCGTACTTTCGACGGTAGTTTCTTCGTTGGAAATCTCCGTGTAGTTTGTAGAAACTTGCTTCTTATTGGTCATCACTACTTGCTCTTTTAGCATTGCCCTTAAAGCCAAAACCTAATGGTAAAGAAACATAAAACAATAATAACTGAGTGTTTCTTTTGCATAAATTTGAATTGCTACAATAGTTTTGCCGCCCGATGCAAGAAAGAATATAACTGCTAGTACGTTGAACCACAAATAGAAAACATATCATATCAAAATAGGGGAAAGAACATTTAAATTACATGCTGGGATCAATTTGCGGGAGACCATTCATTCATAAATGGTTACCATATGGTCCGTCCATCAATATATAGCATAAATGATATACATGTCTTTTCATAAATGAAAACTTTATGAGTAATTATATCTTGGCTTGCCATGAAGCACTTCAGCAATGTAACATAGGATGGTGTTTTCCATGCACAATGTCTCTGTTGTCCACCAACTTAATAAATTATTACAATTACTAGGGTTTAGGGTTTTGTTTACCTCTTGTTGCAGTTTATGCTTGTCCTTAGAAACAGCATCGTACTCCTTTTTAAGCGCATCGTACAAGCGCTCGAGCTGCTTAACCTTCCAACGAGCCCTTCGGTTCTGAAACCAAACAGCAATCTGACGTGGCTGAAGTCCCAATTCCTTAGCCAGCTTCTGCTTTCTCTCAGGGTCAAGCTTGATCTCATCTTGGAAGCTGTTTTCTAAAGATTCCAACTGCTCATTGCTTAGCCTTTTCTTCTTAGGGTCATGAAGATGGGCACCATTACTGTTATCGATGTTACTATAGTAGGCATCGAACGTAAAGTTGTTGATGTTCTTGTGATCCATTGCAACAAGTGGATGATGATTTTGTGCTGTTTCTTGCATCATCGGTGGTTGCTTCATCTCTAGTACAGCTACATAATAACCGAAGATAATTTTAAGCTAACAAGAAGGAAAAATAGTGTAAAATATATAACATGACGATCTTATGAAAACCCTAGTTGAAATCCCAAACATATCAACTGAAAATCTTAAGCCTAGAGTTACTGCAGACACAACATCAACATATAAACAAGACCCTTATATGATTAGTTATTAGTTTTTACCTGCTGGAAACTGGTCATAGTTGTTGTAGATAAAACCGTAAGAATTCTCGGCTGGTCGTGGGATAAAAGGAACCCTAATATTACTATTCCATTGATCCATTCTGGCAAGCTTTCCTCTTTCCTTTCTCCTTTTCTTCAACTGAAGTACTCAGTTGGATCAAGCTATGAAAAGAGAAAAACAGACTGGGATTTCTATATTTGCTCCCTCTTAATATACTGCAACAAAAGGAAAGTATAGGACAAAAGAAAACAAGGTAACAAGATCTTTTATGAAGTAGGTAGGGCTCAACACTTACTAGCAAAAGGATATGTTGATTAAGGGTTTTGTCCACAAAAGAAAGGAAAGAGCTTTTGCAGTTGCGAGTTCCATGTAATGCCTCCAACTTTGGATGCAACAAATATAAATAGTCGTAGCGCACACACACACACACACAGAGAGAGAGAGAGAGAGAGAGAGAGAGAGAGAGAGAGAGAGAGAGAGAGAGAGAGAGAGAGAGAGAGAGAGAGAGAGATTAGATCTCAATTATGTCGTTTCAAATGCTAATCAAAGGTCACCATCTGGTCGCCTAGAATTTAACAGTCGCATTAATAAAAAAAACTACTGACAGAGGTTGGCCAGCCTTTAGCAACTACTCTTTATTCTCAAAACACTGTCTGTAAATTGATGTTGTGTGTCTTACATGAGATGGGATCAATTTGTAGGTTTTATCCCTAGATTTAACTAATATAAAAAATCAAATAAAAACTTCTTTGTTTTGAAAAAAAAAAAAAGCATCTATTTTTAATGATTAAGTGCTGGTACGATGAGCATGCATGCAATTGCATACACACTAAAGCCGAGCATCTTTCTCTTTCACTGATCTTCTTTAGCATGCACTATGTCGATTATTAAAACTACAACGTCACGACGTATCGTCTGCCACTTAAAACTTGTCGACAGTAGTTACATCATATAAATAAATATATATATTTCATATTAATAGGTTTAAATTGATACAAAATTTTTTAAAAACTCAACTAAAAGTCTAGTCAATGTATGTACCAACGGCGTGGATAGACAAGAATTTACAAGTCAAAGAGCTATAATGTGCTCTCGCTAAGACACGAAAGCCTAATAAAGATTATAGGCGTTGATTTTTAATGGTAGTGTTGTAGTAATTAGGAGCCGAACCCTATCTCTGTCTTATTAGTGTATTTAAATGAATGTGTTGTGCATATTTAGAGCCACTATTCATTTTTAAAGGGTAGGGGACGCCCCCTCGTACAAATAACAATAGTTTACTTCCTTCTTTTCTGCGAGAGTGTTATTATTGAAGTATCATTTGATAATGATAGGCATGTTTGTCGATATCAATGGATGAGCTAATCTTGCAACGTAGTCATTTCATCAAAATTAGAATAAAAGAATTGTGCAGACCCAAATACAGGTAAATCAATAAATAATATCAGCAGAAATAACAAAACTCGCCCATGAATAATACAAGTTAATGCTGCCATAAATTTCTTTCCCTGTATATAGTTATAAATTTCGTGCAACTTTAATGCTCTTGGGAAACATTCAATACGATGCCACCAAGTACGTAATGTACCACAACACGTAGTCGTTCGCATAGGCGGCTCAAGTTTAATAACACATTATTATATATATAGTACTTACTATATCACCACTTTCAATTTGAAAAATGGCTTGTGGGTAGGGTTGCAAACGAACCGAATCGAATCGAATATCATAATATTCAATTTGTATTCGTTAATTTTTCAAAGTATTCGTATTCGATTCGATTCGTATTCGAATACTAAAAATCGATTCGATTCGATTCGATAACGATATTCGAATATATTCGCGAATACTCGAATATTCGAAAACTTCAGTTTTTCCCCATAAAATCTGTTAGAATTACAAAATAACTACAAAATAGTTCCGAAAAATTACAAAATCAGAGAAACAACTCCATTGTGAAGAAAAACTAATGAGGGAACTACTTAATACAACATTTCTTTCTTAGCCTGCTTTCGATCATCACGCTTGTAAATATGTAATATATTATATTATTTAAATATATATTACACTAAACGAATCGAATATTCGTTAATTTTTCGAATCGAATACAGACGTATTCTTATTCGTATTCGAAATTATTCGAATCAGAAAAAGTATTTGTATTCGTATTCGTATTCGTTTATTTCGAATTCAAATCTTAAATTTCGAATCGAATCTCGAACCGAACCGAAAATATTCGGTTCATTTGCAACCCTACTTGTGGGCTTCTTCGTATATATGGTGCGGGCCAATCTTTAAATTGCTATAAATGAAGAGTGGCCATTATATGTTCTAACTGTATATACACACAATACAGTCGATGTTCTTAACTGCTCCCCAGTTTCCCAACCACCGTTCTGTAAGAATTTATAATGGTAGTATAACAATAAAAGATCAGACAGCTCAGCATAAATGTGGGGAGTGCTCAAACTCATAGCGACCGTGAAATAAAATATAACCGTTGACAAAGGACATAACACATGGCTAAAGCCATATATCGTTAGATTTGTAAGTATATTGGGCCCATTAGAGATTATATGGGCCAAGGAGGAAGATCGAAAATTATAAATGGGCCGACAGCTAAACGGGCCTGAAAACAAATGACCAGACCACCTTCGATATAAACCCCATCCGTCATTTTCCTCCTTTCCACTTTTCAGACAAACATACGCTGTTTTGTCCGCCGTACTCTTGTCGCTTTTTTCGCTTCGCTTCAAACGAAATCAATCATGTCTTGCTACAGGGGAAAGTATGCTGGTAAGCTATTTTTTCTCATTTCAGATGTTGAGAGTGTAATTGGATCTGATTTTTCTGAAGAAATGGTGGATCTAGGGTTTAGTTGATGTGCGATTGGTTTCCTTCGTGCATTTTTTCAATCTGACTGAATAAGATCTGGCCTTTATTCGCTGAGCCTATGCCCTATCGATTATGGATTTCCGCTGGCCGTGTGATCTGATGATATTATTAGCTGCTGGCTAAGATCTTGGCGTGAATTTGTATTCATGAATCCTTTTTTTTTGTTTTAATTTCTGATGGTTTTTAGATGAACTCATCGCCAATGCTGCCTACATTGGAACACCTGGTAAGGGCATACTCGCAGCTGACGAATCAACCGGCACTATTGGAAAGCGTCTCTCAAGCATCAATGTCGAGAACGTCGAGTCGAACCGTAGGGCTCTTCGTGAGCTGCTCTTCACTACCCCCGGCGCTCTTCAGTACCTCAGCGGAGTCATCCTCTTCGAGGAAACTCTCTACCAGAAAACTGCCGCTGGTACCATATTTACGATTTGTTTGGATTGGTTGATAATTTAGAATCGTCGCTATGATTTTGACGTCTGAAATGATTTCTGACGTTCATATCGTGATTGCTTGCCCTTCGTAGGCAAACCATTCGTTGATGTCATGAAAGAAGGGGGCGTCCTCCCTGGCATCAAGGTCGACAAGGGCACGGTCGAACTCGCCGGCACCAACGGCGAAACCACCACCCAGGGACTCGACGGCTTAGCCCAGCGGTGCCAGCAGTACTACGCCGCCGGCGCGCGCTTCGCCAAGTGGCGGGCCGTACTCAAGATCGGCCCCAACGAGCCATCCCAGCTCGCCATCAACGAGAACGCAAACGGGCTGGCCCGCTACGCCATCATATGCCAGGAGAACGGGCTCGTCCCGATCGTCGAGCCCGAGATCCTCGTCGACGGGACCCACGACATCGAAAGGTGCGCCGATGTCACGGAGAGGGTCCTGGCCGCCTGCTACAAGGCCCTGAACGACCACCACGTGCTCCTCGAGGGGACCCTTTTGAAGCCCAATATGGTAACCCCTGGCTCGGACTCGGCCAAGGTGGCGCCCGAGGTCGTGGCCGAGTACACGGTTCGTGCACTGCAGAGGACGATGCCCCCCGCCGTGCCTGCCGTGGTGTTTTTGTCGGGTGGGCAGAGCGAGGAAGAGGCAACTGTTAACCTCAATGCGATGAACAAGCTCAAGGGGAAGAAGCCGTGGTCTCTTTCGTTCTCTTTCGGGCGTGCCCTTCAGCAGAGCACTCTCAAGGCTTGGGCTGGGAAAGAGGAGAACATTCCCAAGGCTCAGGCGGCTTTCCTTGCGAGGTGTAAGGCTAACTCCGAAGCTACGCTAGGGACGTACAAAGGCGATGCTTCGGGCGAGGGAGCATCGGAGAGCCTTCATGTTAAGGACTACAAGTACTGATTATTGGCTTGGCGAGCCATTAAGAGTTTGAGTGTTGATTTTTCTGTTTTTTTGTGAGAGAGTTTTAAGAAGACTACTGATTGGTCGTGAAAAGACTTGCTTTGTGTGTAATAATAAGCATTGTTTGCTTTGCCGCACATTTTTTCTGAAGTCATAAATGGGTATCGCTGAGTTGAGGTGAAGACAAAAGCAATAATAATAAAACGATAGTTAAGGTCAGGCAGGTAGGTTTGGTCAGTATGTAGTCAAATCAAATGGACGTATAGCTCAGTTCAGTTAAAGAAAGATCGGAAGCTGCGCTCGCCAGTCAGAACATATAATAATTATTTGTCAAATTAAATTTTATATTCCGAGTTCGCTCCTACCTATCCTACATAAAATTTTCTCAATGTACAGCATACAGCACATCATACAGTTTGCAAATTATATATGGCGATCTGTCGCTTTAAATATATTAATTGTATTGTATGTAAGCGAGAATACGAGTCCATATACTAAACTAAAATACTCATATTCGGAGTCAACAAGCTTTTCGACCTACACGTTGAATCGCTTTCTACATATATGTATAAAAATACAAGTTCCAAGTACACAATGCATTCATTAAGTCTTAGGATTAATAAGAATACAATAATAAAGTACAACAAATCTTCAATTATTTCATTACCTCTTCGATTTAATTTAGATGCTTGATCCAAGAAGATTACGCCAGACACCATTTAAGGTTTTTCAGTTCATATATCTTCCAAATGATCCATCCCAAGTCAAGAACCTAAAGGCTCCATCATTGCTGCTGCCATTGTTGTTTTCAGCAGAAAGTGAATGATTTCCATGAATATTGAGGCTTATCGTATGTCCAATTCCAACCCCTCCTTGTTGATCGGCGTCATTCGTACCGCGAAACACTTCATCTCCTCCTTGTTTCGCAATCGTTTGGACATGACTTGGATAAGAAAAGGAGCTCGAACCATTATCGATGATATCCTTTCGTTTCTGATAATTGATCTCATCGATTCCCAGCATCCCTATCGGCTCCTTGCGTGGAAGCTTCAGTTCTTCGCCTGTAAACCTTTCGAAAGCATCAACCAAAGCCTTGTCGCGGGCTTCGATCCAAGCCCGTTCTCCAGCCCAGTACTCGCGCTCTCTTTCCATCCTTTCGATGCTATCGTTCCTCCACTGCTCCTCTCTGATCCTCCTCTCTTTCTCCTTAGTCTCAACGGTGATCGTCATCTTCTCCATCCAATCTTCTTGCTTCTCTATCAGCCTCGTCATTTGTTCGCTGATGAACTCTTTCACCTTAACCTTCCATATCCTTTTCTCCCCAGCTGTAGTATTAGTGTTGTTTTTCTTGTGAAAGCCGTCCATGATGTGATGATGATGATGATCAGATGAGTTATCAGTATCAGTTGACATATTGTTGTTGATAGCTGATGATGGGGCATTGTCGTAATTATTTGTGTAGTGCTGGAAATTCCCACCAATGTTCAAATGGGGTATTGAAGATGGGTTGTTATTACTAGATTCGCCATAGATTGCTTCAAGCTGTCTGAAGAACCTGTATCTTTTTCCATTGTCTGGCCTCGAAGTACAACCTTTGCCTTGATCTTTAGTTTTCTTGTAATATTTGTACAAATTCTCAAACTTTTCTCTGCATTTCTTGCCGCTTCTCTGGTAACCATATTCCTCGGACATTATCCTGATGAAATTTTTAACATAATAAATGAAGGAAAGAAAAAGAATCAAATTACAGATTTAATAGCAGAAGATGAAAGTACTGAGAATTTTAGTCAAAGGAACCCTAGTTCATTTAATAAAACTTCAAGTTTCCAAAGGGGTCGTCAGCTCAGTGGATAATGATCTTTGCTAAGGAAGAGGAAACACATGAAGCTTTTCAGATTTAGTGCTCAGGCAGAAAACCTCAATTTGGAGAGTGACTGTTCAACTGTCCGGAAAAATGGAGAGGAAAATAAAGAAAAAGACAGACTTGTTCCCTTTCACATATTTCCATGAATCAACCGTAAAAAAATACTAGCAATAACCTCGATAAAAAAAGAAAAATAGCTAGTCTAGTAGCGAGAATTACTAGGTTAAGCACAAGACTGTTCATGTTTGTTATCAAAATGACGAGAGAGAGTACGTCACGAACAGATTCCAGTGGAGATAAAGATTTAAAAGACAAAGAGTTCCATAACAAGACAAAAATCGAATGATGACGTATGCTGTCGTCTCACACAGCCTGCTACACACATGAGTTCATGATATTTATTTGCAAGATCAGAAAGTATTGGGCATTTCCGAAAGTGCATGAAAACCTTCTTTACCCTCAAATCGATACCTAAAACACACACACAAACCCACGGATTTCATCGAAATAGCTTTTATTTCAGACAAATTTAATCCCCTTTACTGCAGAAAGGGAGAATTTTGAAAGAATAGACACACCTGGATACTTCGTCCCACAAAGGACCCTTGAGATTAGCCTCCTTAAACTTGTAGTCAAGCCTCGATCTAACTTCAAGAAGTGTAAGAGTTTCCTGCCTAGGCCACCTCCCATTATTATTAACATTATAATCATTACCACTAATCATCGTCATCCCCCCAGCTGTAGCTTCAATATTAGTATTATTCTGATGATGTTCTAACGACCCAAATAAACCAGCGTTTGAAGCAGTAGCTGCTAAAGTAGTGCCGTGATGAGCACAATCAGAAGGTAAAACGAGCATGTCATAGTAATCTGCTGCTGGCGGTGGTGGATTAATCAACATGGGCCTGCCGTTGATGTACTGTCTTAGATCTGCTATGTCATACTCACTATCCATATGCTTCAGTTACTCCACAAAAAAAAAAAAGTATAGGAAAAAATATGAAGAAAAACTAAAGAAAGGGACAACTGCTTGAGGGACGACAGTGTTTGACTGGCGTGTTCTAACTCATTAATCTGCGTGCGTAGTAGGAAAACAAAAATTTAAGGGTTTTTTGAAGGAAGAAATCAGAGAGGCCCTGCCGATCTGTGTTTTTTGGTTTTTTCAGAGGAGATGAGAAGAGAATAAAGAAGGGTTTTTTGAGAAGTAGTGTAAGAGATGAGTACAATTAATGGACCCTCCTCCCCCCTTTCTTTGTAGCTAGAGATCAAACTGATGACTTGCTACAGTTGTGTAATAATGCTCCTCTCTCTCTCTCTCTCTCTCTCTCTCTCTCTCTCTCTCTCTCGCGTGAAGTGTATAAATGTACCATGTAGGGTTTTCGATACGGTATATAATTAATAATGTGATGATGCAACGAATGAGATGAAATACATAAACGTTGTGTACACTGTACTGTTTTGGAAGGATGCACCTAATAAAGCCATAACGCAATTAGTGCTTCAAAAACCGAATTAATTATCGTTTCCTTTTGATGTTTGATTTATTGTCAGAAATTGTGTTTTAATTTTAAGTGGATTTCTGATTTAACAACATTAAAACACCTTCTTGGAACTTAGGAGACACAAAGAATTTTTATTACTTTCCTTATTACTGATGACTTCGTATTTGTGTAGAAACTGAAACGACATTTCGAAATGATAAGTTTAACAATAAAAAGGTTTATGCATGAAACATATTGGGTTTATTTAAAATTATTTGTAGATCCGAAAGTGTTGTTATTTATGCGACTGTATATTTAATTTCTTTCCTTAATATATCATTTGTTTCTCGATCTCAGTGTGGGATTAGTCCAAAATAAAAGCCCCTGAACCGGCGAAAAGTATTACATTAATCGCTTGAAATAAATCGAAAACACTCGGCCATTGAGCTAAATGCTCTGTATTGTTTGATTTCATCATATAATTCTTATTTTCATTATCATTTTCCTTTTCCATTTAATAAGACATATCACAACCAAAATAATGTTAATTTATGTTACCATGGCTTCGTGATGTTGTTAACATTTAAGCATTCATGCAAATGTAATCATTTTAGAATACTCCTATCATCATTATGTCAAGAATCATAATAGCTCTTGAAAGAACGAGATTACCTTCGTCATCGTATGTGGTCAATAAATAGTATACAATAATGTGGTACCAAAAATTTTAAGCTAAGCTACTCTCGCCTAATTAAGCATTTGAAAGTTGAATTAACAACCACTTATTAAATACAATAATTAAATAACTGATTGTCAATAATCAACTAGATTTGCACGCTATGATACTCATGCATGATTAAAGCACGATCAATTGATGGGACCAGAAGAAAGTTAAAAACTTTATTTGCTAAGAGTTTATAATAAGTGAATTTATCATTTTTTTTTCCTGTCTAATTGTTTTAAGATACAAAAATATAATAATATAAATGACAACCAAGTTTGTCATGTGATCGAAGAAAGAACCAGGGCACAACCGACATTTATGTACATTTCCTCTTGGTACGTGACTTTGCCATTTATATCACCTACTTTCAGTCACTTGCGTCTTCCTTTAGTTTTGGCATTTGCTTGCTTAGGCCTTGTTGTTTTCAGCAGCTGTATTTTTACTTCATTTCTAATATATATTAAATTTCAAAAATTATATTCTCATAGGAAACCCTATTCCATTTTCGCTTACTCGATCGTTACCAGAAACACAAAAAAAAAAAAGAGAAAAAAATTTGTAAATCTAGCCTTGATATGGATGGAAAATATATGCCGTAAAAGAATAGAAGAACAACCAAGCCCTTCCAAAAGCTTCACATCGTACAATTGTTCCAACATTACAAGGCCGGGCTCTAGCTTAGTTTCATCATTTATCTCATTTATATCTCGATTTAATTTATGAACACATGTTAACGACACTTGCGCTCGTGACACGATGTAAATTTAAACATGGGCACGAAAGAAAATTAGGTTTTAATGAAGTTAATTAGCCTCTTGCGATAACTTTGCCAGAAAGTGCCCAACACATATAAGAAGAAACGGAGCCATTTTCAAAACCGAGAACGAGTCTTGTAGACGCAGATTAACCATGAAATTGGCAAAACTTACAGTCACTGGTGTATAATATACACATATATGATAAAAAATCACATTGCACCAAATTAATACCAAGTAGGAGAAGTAAATAATAAGAATAGAGTTTTACCTTATAGTGTATTATGTAAGTATGTAAGGAATCAGAACTTCAACAGACTGGTAAGATCAATTAATGATCTGATGGCTTGTTCTTGAAGGCAATATCAAGGAAAATCACGTACATACATTATATATCATAATATATTATATATGTATATATATATCTGTGTATGTGTGTGTCAGTACGTGTGTGTCTTTGTCTCGCATGATTCATAAGACAAGGAGATCGATCAGTGCTTCAATAAAAACAACTGACTTGATGTGTATAGTCAGTCAAGTAGTATTATGGGTCTACACTACACCCCTTGTTTGCTTGTCCTAGCAATTCAGTCTATGCTTAACGATATATAGGTCGCATCAATTTTAATAAAAATATTTTATAATATAGCTCGCAGTAGTTCTATAGTGTTAAGTGGTGAAAGAGTCTTAATCCTACTAGTTATGGAAACTAAATTACAGAGAAAATCAAGAGTGTCAAATTCCCTCTATATATATAGCAACTCAAGCTTATGATCAATCGAGTTCGTCGATGGCATATTTTAATTTCAAATTTGCGCAGAGAGGATCTACATCGCACTCATAAATGCCACAGTAATTTTTTTTAATTATTTATTTGTTTATTGTATGCATGGATCTAAATTCATGTTGTCAACTCAGCAAGATAGCCATGTCGGCACATCAAGGAAAGTGGAAACAGATAAGAAATAAGAGGTCAGTCAATAAAGGGATTTGATGGGTTGTTAGAAAATATAAGACATAAACAATGCTCCTTTTTTTTTATTTTTTATTTAAATTTAAAGTCGAACATCATTGTAAATTTTTTTATGTTGTCCT
Organism: Craterostigma plantagineum; assembly: GCA_027422505.1. Classification (NCBI taxonomy): domain Eukaryota; kingdom Viridiplantae; phylum Streptophyta; class Magnoliopsida; order Lamiales; family Linderniaceae; genus Craterostigma; species Craterostigma plantagineum. The sequence continues at coordinate 71,493 of JAPQWV010000785.1, forward strand.
ATCGGAATATGGTTGTCATCCTAATTCAAACTTTGCAATAATCATTTCAATTAAAGAAAAAAAAAAGGTTTTTGAAACTGTAATTATGTTGCCACTTTTCGTTCAAGATTGTATTTGGATAAAAATCGTTCCCCAAGTTATTTTTCTTTGAATATTAGTTCTATCTTAACCCAACACGCCCATCAAACAATACAATGAGCCAGGCTTTATGTATATGCTCCATTTCCAAATGTCCATTGGGCCAAATTGAACATCCTCCATCCAAATAATTCCACAAATTATAATAAACAAATAAAAGACCCGAAAATCCCATCATCATCTTCATATCAAAATTCAAACACGATAATCAATCTTCCTCCAGCCAAACCCTAACCATTAAACTACACAAACACACTCACTCCTTGGAATTAGAAGGCTTGTAAATATTACAGCGCCTACACAGCTTAGAGTCGTACTCAGCCGCCGCCGCCGCCGTCCTCTCTTGATGCTTCCATCGCACCACCTTCTTGTGAAAGTTCCGGTGACAACTGCAGGCGGCACACCACATGGCGGCCGCCGCCGCCGAACCGCCTCCTCCACCTTTCCCTCCGACGACGGACGGCATAAACTCGCAGCAGCCATCGACGGCATGTTTTCCGATGCTCGCCGCATGGTTCTTCAGACACTCACCATACGTCACCAATCTCTCGACGACCTTGGAGTCGATGACGTCACCGTCCATTTTCTTCTCTTCTTTGTTCATATTTCAACAGATATGCAACAGTGTAGTAGCTGTTACTGCTCACTAATATATATAGGAAAATAAGCTGCCTAAGTAGTTGGGAGATGTGATGTTTGTCTCTCTCTGTGTGTGTGTGTAGTTGGCGAGCAGCCGAACTTGATGGCTTTTAAGCCTACAAATATTGGTGTGAGTGATGTGATCCAAAATAATGGCTTTCAATTATGGTCACCATTATTGAAATTTTCAACAATGGCTATTGCTCACTTCTTTTCTCGGTTCTTGGTAAGTTAAAGAGACAGTTGTTTTACGTAATATATGTTAAATTAAAGTGTTATTTACATGCATATGGTTAATTCCTTAGCAGACCCAATCAACGTTTCAACTTCCTCTTAAATACCCCTCGGATTATATCTTCCCTATAAGTACCCATTTGAAATTTTATTCCTGTTCAGTACCTAAAAAACCCTTTTCAGCATTAAATGGACGAAAATACCCCTGTCTCACATATTAAAAAAGTTGAATAATTATTTTCACGTGAATTATACCAAAAAAATAGTTATTATACCAATAAAATTAGACATTGTACCAGAAAATGTTGAAATTATACCATATATTTTCGTTATTATACCAGTAAATAGCGTTATTATAAATTACAGCGAAATTGGAGGTAATTATACCAACTGATTTTGAAATTATACCAGAAAATGTAGAAATTATACCACATGTTTTGGTTATTATACCAGTAAATAACGTTATTTGAATTTCATACAGTGAAATTGGACGATATGCGAACTGATTTTGAAATTATACCAGAAACTGTAGAAATTATACCAACTGTTGACGTAATTATACCAACAAAATTGTACACTATATCATTTGGTATAATAATGATAACAGTTGGTATAATTAGAATAACATTTGGTATAATGGTCAAAACAGTTGGTATGATGTCCAATTTAAATAGCGTTATTAAAATTTACAGCGAAATTGGATGTTATACCAACTGATTTTGATATTATACCAGAAATTGTAGAAATTATACCACATGTTTTGGTTATTATACTAGTAACTAACATTATTTGAATTTTATACAGTGAAATTGGACGATATGCGAACTGATTTTGAAATTATACCAGAAACTGTAGAAATTACCAACTGTTGACGTAATTATACCAACAAAATTGTACACTATATCATTTGGTATAATAATGATAACAGTTAGTATAATTAGAATAACAGTTGGTATAATGGTCAAAACAGTTGGTATGATGTCCAATTTAATATCAGGAAAGGGTATTTCCGTCCGTTCACTATTTAGGAGTATTAGTTTTGCAGATGAGTACTTAACAGGAAGAATTTTTAGTAGGGGTACTGATAAGGAAATTTAGTTTCTGACAGGGTCTGATAAGTAATTTACCCTAATATCAATCCGATGACAAACCGTACGGTGCATTAATAGTTTCGATATGAAATTAAAGCTGTCGAAGTTTTCGACCGTTTTTTAGGTCATTAATTTGTAGCTACTAAAGCGAATGTCTGCCGCTAAGAAGTACGGACGTCCTTGAAGTTAATTGATCGAACTTAGGGTGGGTGAATATATATTTTTCTTAAATTGTTTATGAATATATGGGAAATTTTGCTTATATTGCCAGTTTCCTATGATGACTATGCGCGCAATGGAAGTTAACAACGGTCGATGGGATCGATAGCGAAGCGATCGAATAATTACAGCTTCCAACCACTTGAATTATGATCATATCAACTTAGACCTCTTATATTACGAAATTTACATTTTGGCCCCCAAGTGAAAGGCGAAAGAAAATCTTAAATCGACCAATCAGCTTAACTTCCAAGTGATAAGGCTTTCCTTCTTCAGCCCAAAGCACCAGGCCCACTTTTGTTCATCCGTATATATTTATGAAAATAAAGTATATTGTCTTTTATCGGGAAAAATATAGTATTATTTATTAAATTAGGCAATTCATTTCTGAAAATGACACTTCGGACGCGACGAGGATAGTTTTGTTGAAGTAGACTTGCGAATGTTAGCCCAGGAGAGATGCTACCCTTATTTTTATTTCCCTCTAATTTATTATTATATTCTCTTATATGCTATATTTTCCTAACAATAATTACAATAATCAGACCCATCCATCGCACCTCAGTATTTAGTTGACACCATTGTTGTAAAAATCGCCCTAGGCGGCCGCCTAGGCGGCGCCTAGGCGCTAGGCGGGCACCAAACGCCCCGAAAACCCTGTAATCGGAGCACTTAGTCGGTGTAACCGAGTAATCGGCGCCTAGGCCGAGTAATCGGCGCCTTGACCGATTTTTAAGCGCCTAATCGTTAACTAAAAAAACTGAAAAAAAAATTAATAATTAAAACCCTCATCAGTACCACATACGAAACAATTACACAAGTCATCTCTCCCACTCCACCCCATCCCACTCCTTGCAGCCACCGTCCGCCGTCGCAGTCCTTGCCGCCAACCTCCGCCGTCGCCGATTGACAGCTTCCGTCTCCCATCGTGGCCGCCGACTGCTGGGTGGTTGAAAGCAAGGTCAGATTTTCCGTTGGTTGTAGCTTTCGATTTTAATTTTTAGGGATTGGAAACACGGCTGAATAGTGATCTTAGAAAGGAGACACAACAATAAATAAATATATGTTGGCTTTGCCGTTTGCAATGTTGTTCTAGATTCTATCATTCTAATAGTTTTTTTACTGTACTTGGTTCTTTTTTTTATGATTCTAATATGTGGGCTTTTTTTTTATGATTTGTATATGATTGGTTCTTAGAAAGGAGACACAACGATATCTCACACTTGTGATATTATTTCAGATTTTAGGATGGCAACCTCAAGTGAGGCTTCTCAAAGTGTTTCTCAACCTTCTAGTGTGCCATCAGTTCTTAAACGAAAGTCGAAAGATGTTGGATGGAATTATGGAATGCTAGTTGATGCCAAGAACATGGACAAGGTTCAATGCACCAAATGTGGGAAGATGATGAGTGGAGGAATTTATAGAATCAAAGAACACATAGCACATATATCTGGGAATGTTGCTCCGTGCTCAAAATCTTCAAAAGAAGATCAAGCTATTTGTAGAAATGCAATCGATGAAGCAAAAGCTAAGAAGAAAAAGAAGAAGGAGGAAAGTGAAGAGTTGAGATCACAAGTTAATATTCACAATGACCCTAATGAAGAGGGTATTCTTGGAGATCAACTAGAGGAGTCTCTTGGGCGATTGAAACCACCACGTTCTCTTGGTCCCATGGATAAGTTTGCTAGTGCTATCAGTCCGGAGACATCTGTGGCTTCTGGTAAGAGCAAGTTGCGGGATCAAAACATTAATGAAGCACTTTTCAAGCAAAGAAGTGAGTCTGTGAGGGAATATGTTGGTGATTGGGTTTATGAAGCTGGTATTCCATTTAATGCTATTGAGTTAGACAGCTTCAAATTGATGGTGGAAGCAATTGGTCAATTTGGACCCGGATTTGTGCCTCCAACAAGATACGATTTGACGGTACCGATATTGAGGAAAGCAGTTGATAAAACTAAGAGCTTGTTGAAGACACACGAAGAAGAGTGGAAAATAAATGGATGCTCAATTATGACGGATGCTTGGAGTGATAGAAAAAGAAGGAGCATCATGAACCTGTGTGTCAATTCTCGTTTAGGTACTGTTTTTCTATCTTCTAATGATTTCTCAAATATTTCACACACAAGTGAAGTCATATTTGAGTATGTTGATAAGTGCATTGAGGAACTTGGCTCAGAGAATGTTGTTCAAGTTGTTACTGACAATGCATCGAACAATATTGGTGCCTCAAAGTTATTAAAAAAAAAGAGGCCAAAGATCTTTTGGACTTCATGCGCAGCTCACACAATGAATCTCATGCTTGAAGCAATTGGAAAACAAACAAGGTTTAAGAAAGTCATTGATCAAGCAAAGGCATTGACAATTTTTCTGTATGCACACCACAAAGTCTTGGCGATGATGAGAGCGCACACAAAAAAGAAGGACATTGTGAGGCCAGGGGTGACACGGTTTGCCTCGTCATTTCTTACTCTACAAAGTTTGTTGGAAAAAAAATCAGAATTGAAGATGATGTTTGGAAGTCCTGAATGGGAAGAATGTAAATTTTCTAAGGCCGTGAAAGGAAAGGAGGCTTACACAACAGTAATGAGTTTGGGATTTTGGAATGGTGTGAGCACTTGTCTACATGTGTTCACACCCTTAATTAAAGTACTTCGGATTGCTGATTCTGATAGAAAACCATCCATGGGCTTTTTATATGGTGAGCTTATTCGGGCAAAGGAAGAGATCAAGGTTTCTCAAAATAATATTCCGAGCAATTATGAGCCGATCATTCAAGTTATTGATGAGAAGATGAAAGGTAGACTTGATAGTCCTTTGCATTTGACGGCCTATTTATTGAATCCGTACTATCATTACAAAGATCCTCTCATTCAATTTCAAAGTGATGTCTCGATGGGTTTGCTGGATTTTATGGATGTTTTATTTCCTGGAGATGATGATATGCAAAATAAGATCTTGTTGGATGAGCTTCCTATGTACAAAGAAAAAAGCTCAATTTTTGGAAGGTCAAATGTAGCATCTAGATGCCTCACGAACGACGACAACTTCGATCCTGGTATGTTCTTTACATTAGTTTTTTTTGCAACTAATTGATTATGCATTGATGTTTTTCTATTATTCTATTTTATTGACGTAGTGACTTGGTGGTCTACTTTTGGTTCAATAACTCCAAATCTTCGAAGTTTGGCTATGAGAATACTCTCATTGACAACTAGTTCATCCGGATGTGAAAGAAATTGGAGTGCATTTGAAGGGGTTAGTGCAACTAGTCCCAAAAATAATGTCATATTACTTGATACTCTTTAATTATCCATTTGTTAACTTTTTTGTAGGTTCATACAAAGAAAAGAAATAGGCTTAATGCAACTCTGCTCAATAATCTTGTATTTATCCAATTTAATGCAAGGTTGTTGAGTAAACATAAAAGAGAAAAAGATAGATGTGATGTAGATGTGTTATCTTCTTATGAAGCATCTACTGCACAAGAATGGATTGTTGGTGGAATTGAAGATGATGATGAAGATGTGATGGAGGAAGGGAGGGAAGGAGTAGATAAGTTCAAAAGTGTGAAATATCGAACCATAAGGGAATTGTATGATGATGATTTCGAGTCTGAAGATGAGGTAAACGAGGATGTAGAAGGCATTTCAGAAGCTCAATAGAAGCGTGCATGTAATACTCACACCAAGTAAGTGAACATAATTAGATTGATTGCATATTTAGACTTCATATGTACTTTATTTTGATGTTTGAATGTAGCTGAAAGTTGATATATTCGTATGTTGATGCAGTTATGGCCAAGTGTTAAGTCGAATTGCGGATGAAATCAACCTCAGCAGCAGTTTTTAATGTTTGGCCAAGTCTTTCTGTGGCTAGCTTGGATATTTGGAATGAACCTTTTGTTTTCTTGTTTGACTTGGTTGTATGCTTGTGGCGTTTTTCCTTTGTCTACTCTGTTTATGCTATCATGTGGTAGTGTAATGCCTCGTATAAACTTTTATGTGAACTACTTTTGATGTTGGAAAATTTGAAATGTTCGAATATTTTTATTTTATTGATGAAAAACAAGTGAACCGCGTAGTTTCCGCCTAGGCCCCGCCTAGGCCCCGCCTAGGCGTCTAGGCGCTAGGCCCCCCCTGACCGCCCGACTAGCGCCTAGCGATTTTTACAACATTGGTTGACACACGATTTCTTCATTCTTGATCTCCAACAACAAATCGACAAGAGGACAGACAACTATGCTGCTTTGGTGCTGAAAGTATCAAGGTCAGTTCCCCAGGTGAGCGCCTAACCATAGTCTAGCTCATACATTGTTGTCGTTTCGATTTTATGTCGTTTTGGCATAACAGATTCTGTAGTTTGAGCTTATTCTACGTGTAGTTGTGTGTTCCTGGAAATTATTTGTATTTGGTTCTTGGTTTAATTGCTGATTTAAGCATTGTTACTTATAAGGATGTGTTGGAAAAGGACGAACGCAGCTCTATTTCTCAGGGTTCAGGGTTTATCCTCTTTGTATTGAAGGTTTTCGTTTTTTTTTTCTTATCTGACACAAGTGAAGATTCTCGATTAGGGTATTCATAAGCTATGGTTACATGCACATGCCCCAAATTCGCCCCTTTGGACACGCGGGGCTCTGTTGGTGTGTTGACTGTGCTCGGAGCTCGAGTGGGCCCGTTAAGAATTGTGGACGAAAGGAATGGGTTTTCCGTGATTAGTCGGAAGAGTGTTTCGGGCTTGATCAAATGTTCGACGAATTCACATAGTGTTAATCAGTATCACAACAAGGACCCTGTTCTGAATTTGTATCCTGAGATTTCTTTGCTTAGGGGGCGGGATAGTGGGACCAATACAGAAAAGGTCACTGATTCATCAGATTCGAATGATTACAACGCAGCCAAGATTAAGGTTATTGGAGTTGGCGGCGGCGGGTCGAATGCAGTTAACCGTATGATTGAGAGTGCCATGAAGGGGGTTGAGTTTTGGATCGTTAACACTGATATTCAAGCCATGAAGTTGTCCCCTGTGTTTGATGAACATCGTTTGCAGATTGGGCAAGAGCTCACTAGAGGGCTTGGTGCTGGCGGGAATCCTGATATTGGAATGAATGCTGCTAAGGAGAGCAAACAAGCTATCGAGGAGGCACTTTATGGAGCTGACATGGTCTTTGTAACCGTAAGTCCATATTTTGATTGGCTAAACTTTGGTCCCTGTTTTCATTTTCCCATTTCCAAGTCATAACGATGATCTACTATTGGCTTGCGTCATTTCCTTATCTTCTGACTTAAACATTTCAGGCTGGAATGGGTGGAGGGACAGGGACAGGTGGCGCTCCAGTAATTGCTGGCATTGCAAAGTCGATGGGTATTTTGACCGTTGGTATAGTCACCACCCCTTTTTCCTTCGAGGGACGCAGAAGAACTGTTCAGGCACAAGAAGGGATTGCAGCTTTAAGAGAAAATGTCGACACGTTGATTGTTATCCCAAACGATAAGTTGCTCACTGCAGTTTCACCATCGACGCCCGTCACCGAAGCCTTTAATCTTGCTGATGACATTCTTCGACAAGGAGTTCGTGGCATTTCTGATATAATCACGGTACTGGAACTCATGCTGATGATTCATTTTCCTCTCTGGGCAGTTCAAATATTTTATTCTTCCAATAGATGCATATGCCTGCACTACAAGGTCTTCTTAGATGCCACAATCTCTAGTTATCCATTTTCTCTGTGCAGATTCCAGGGCTGGTAAATGTAGATTTTGCTGATGTGAGAACTATTATGGCAAGTGCGGGTTCTTCATTGATGGGGATTGGAACTGCAACAGGTATTTGATTGCCAAAGATTCCTTTCGGTAATTGTGGATTTTTCCTAATTTTGGCGTTTGATTTGCACATCATCCCTCGATGTTATAATACTCAAGGAAAAACAAGGGCAAGAGATGCCGCGCTAAATGCCATTCAATCTCCACTGCTGGATATCGGTATTGAGAGAGCTACAGGGATCGTGTGGAATATAACTGGTGGCAGTGATCTAACACTGTTTGAGGTAATAGCTTCTTACTCATTCATCGAGATTTATATTTCTGGTTGAGATATCTTATATTACGCATGTGTCTTCTCAATCGAGATTCTTCAAATATTGAATATGCCCATTACATTTTCTTGATATTTTTTTGACATGTATATAATTGCCAGGTGAATACTGCAGCTGAGGTCATCTATGATCTTGTGGATCCAACTGCCAACTTAATATTCGGTGCTGTCGTTGACCCGTCACTAAGTGGTCAAGTAAGTTCTTTCCTCATCCGTTTAAGTCGGCACATATATAGTTTAGGGTATCAACGACTGAACAACTTAACTTGCAACAGACCAAGAATCAATTATTTCTCTAACAGCTTTTATGGTCCTTTTGACCGTTAAAGTTAGGTTGATGGTTGAACTAATTACATTGTCAAATTCAGGTAAGCATAACGCTAATTGCCACTGGATTTAAACGTCAGGAAGAAAGCGAAGGAAGAAATCTCCAGGTATGTTCTACATTAACAATTGCGCAATATATTTTCTCGCTACACCAATAATGCGCCACCTTTTTTTTGGAACCGAAAAGGAGAATCAGTTGGGCCGTGGAGATTCAACAGCTGGTTTCAACAGGAGGCCGTCTTCCTTCTTCGAAGGGACTTCTGTTGAAATCCCCGAGTTCCTGAAGAAGAAAGGACGTTCCCGATACCCAAGGGTTTGATCGATTTGTTTCGGTGTGATATATTAATGTTCTTACAATATACGAAAATAATTATAGCAGCAGTTCTTATGGAGTTGTGCTTGTACAGGATTTTGGTTGTTTTGAATATGCGGTCGATGAAAACGTACAAGGCTTTATTTATTATTGGAACCCCATGTTTGTAATTCCATACATAATCATAGGGCGATAAACACAACCAACGCCTTTTATTTCTGGGTACACGAATCTACTACATAGTAGGGTTGCAAACGAACCGAATCGAATCGAATATCATAATATTCAATTTGTATTCGTTAATTTTTCCAAGTATTCGTATTCGATTCGATTCGTATTCGAATCCTAAAAATCGATTCGATTCGATTCGATAAGGTATTCGAATATATTCGCGAATATTCGAATATTCGAATATTCGAAAGAAAATTTCAATTTTTTCCCCATAAAACCTGTTAGAATTACAAAATAATTCCGAAAAATTACAAAATCTAAGAAACAACTCAATGTTCGTATTTGTTTTTTATTTTTACACTTGGAGCGTGAGTTAAATAGATGAAGGGTTTGCTTTATTTCCTTTTATGGGTCAAAACAAATAAATAATTTAGGTCTAATATTTTATTCCGGCTTACAAGTATATATATAATATATATTATTTAAATATATATTACATTAAACGAATCGAATATTCGTTAATTTTTCGAATCGAATACAGACATATTCTTATTCGTATTCGAAATTATTCGAATCATAAAAAGTATTTGTATTCGTATTCGTATTCATTTATTTCGAATTCGAATCTTAAATTTCGAATCGAATCTCGAACCGAACCGAAAATATTCGCTTCATTTGCAACCCAACTACATAGTAGTTAACAACACAACCGTTGAGAGAAAGGCTATGAATGAATCATAGACGATGCTTTGCTAGGTATAATAAATATAACATGAATGATTTGATGGATGACAAATGCTACTTAACCATGAAAGAACTTTTACAGCTACATCCACCAACTGCACTTGGATTTGTAGACACCTGCATTTTTGCATATCATCAACAAGGATATACATAAAAGGAGGAGGATGAGTATCACGATGGACGACAACATGCCAAGTCACTACACTTTCCCAATATTTTTATGCAATAAGCTTTGACCGACCATTAAGGATTTTCATGAGATTACGAAACTCGAAAATCATTTCCGTGACTAAGAACATATGGATGTGAAGCGGACCTGGAAAGCAGAGCGGATGAGCTCCTCTACATAATCGACGGTGGCACCTTTGACGAAGTCGAAGGAAATGTTATCAACAACGAGTTTCATTCCATCCCGCTCAAAAATCCTGCGGCAAACCAAACACAAAGTTAGTAAGTTTTAAAACAATACACCACGGATAATGCATCGCCTTAAAATTTTCCTTTCCTTGCCTTATAAACAACAAAACGATGTTAACATGCACAGAATAACGCGCGAGAGACAATCAATCACCTGTCGTCGTCGCCAGTCTTGTCATCGAGGGAGAAGTTATATTGGAAACCAGAGCAACCACCAGCTTCAATGCTCAAACGAAGCAACTTTTCACCAGGCTCGCCAGCTTGCAACTCTTTCATTCGCTGTATAAGACAATTCACTAAGCCTTGAATAGCAGAGATAACATGAAATTCAAGTAAAAACACCCTTACGAGAACCTAAAAGACCAATCTTTAAATGGAACACACAGATAACAAATAGTAGAACCAACCAATCAGGTTCGTCAATCGAAAAATTAGAAACAAATCATTGCTACAAGTTACAACCATATACTATTACGATCATCTTCGGATTCAACAAATCGGATAGAAGTCATATTCTACGGGTTTCAACACCGTAAATCATAAATCCAGATAAAAAAAGGTTACCCTAACGCAGCTGTCCGTCATATAAATGGTCTCGTTCGAAGCCGACGAAACTTCCGATATCTGAGAATCCCGGAGTGCGGAGGGCGAGCTGAGAAAACGAGAGCCGAGCCGAACCCGAGCTGATAAGTACGGCGCGAGCCGATAGATAAGCGAGCGCGACGACGGAGAACTCATGCCACCTTCACGAACATGCTACTCCTCAAATCGATGGGAGAGATTAATAGATTCGGAATATCGTATGAAGTAATCGCTTTGAATTGACTCTCTGCCGTGTGTTTTGCCAGAAAGAAAGAAATTGGTTCGAGTAAATATGATATATCCTCTCTTCGCCTGCCCAACACGCGCTTCATGACCCGACCCGATTACAATCATACAAAATCTGGCCCAAGAAAGAACACTATTGGGTCTAAGGAAGAAACAACACCATATTTGTTAAATAAAATAGCATTTAATCTTATTTTTATTTCTAACAGCATCCGTTCAATTTGGAACTCCAATTACCAATAGAATAAGAACACGCTACATACGGAGTTTCAGTTCAGGCGAATAATAAATACAGGTTTCTTGCTCTATGCATACAATTTATGTACAACAGAGTATGAAAAAGGTGAAAAGTCTCATCAATATAGTCTGAGTTTTCTTCAGTCGGATTTTTCGAGCTCCTTGAATTTTCTATCCCATTCACGGGCGTCGTAATCTTGCTCGTATAGATCACGATCAGTGCTGTACACGATTCTATCCTGGCTTATGAATGTCCTTTGAGCCATGTCACGAGCGCTCAAAATCTGGATAAAAAAAATTACAACTTCAAATTATTGACCAACTTCGTTCATTCATGAATCTGAAAGAGTATTGTATGTAGCATGCATGCAAAATGGTGAAGTTAATGAACACTTGTTTACCTTCCTCCTCAAAGAAAGATCGGGTGATTCAAGAGCATTGGCATACTTTTTCCTGGCTTTGTTCCTCTTGTCTATTTGAGCATTTTTGCTTTGAACGTAGAACCATCGAAATAACGGAATTGTGAAGAATGACCCAGCATAAATCTGCGACACGTTTTTAACGATTTCATAGTATCAACTTTCATGAAAGCCAGTTTTCAGCTTCAAATAAGCACATAGATGTCTAAGAGTTAAAGATCGACCTGAAGTAAGGGAAGAATGCTAGACACAAATGTAACAAAACCACTAGGGCTAGTTGTCATGTTCCTGTTGAGTTAAGTTTCTGTTAAATATCATGGAAGAAGTGGGAGAAATTAACATTAAACACAAAGTAGAGGACAGAGGTTAACCTTAACATGGAACCAAGTATGATGACTCCAAGTAGATTTAGTCCACCAAGACCAACTACCATCCCCCTCTCCGAGGGGCTAGTTTTACTGAGGATTGATCATAAGTTAAATGGTGTTAATTCAAGTCATAACTGAATCGGGAATGTCAGTAAACTAGAAAAACCTGAATGGCCATTTTCTTTCCATGAAGAACTTTTCGACTCCGCCAACCCAATCTGCCCACCGTTTTCCAACACGTTCCTTCCGTCCACCCCTTTGTGGAGCGGCAGTGCGTTGGATTGAGGGAAAACGGTATAAAATATTCCCCTACATTAACAGGAGATGATATATATATATATATATATATATATATATATATATATATATAGAGAGAGAGAGAGAGAGAGAGATTCGGCAACAATGTAAGTAGGGACAATGCACAAATTGTAATGTCGCTCTACAGATAAAGAGAAACAAACAAACCTCTTCATCTATTTCAGGCTGACCATCAAACCTCAGTAACACAGGCAGAATGTATGACTCGTCATCCTGGAGCAAAATTTCAATAACTGAATTAGCAAGATGACCAATATTTTACGGTAATTAAATGATCATATGAGGCCTATAAATTTGCTATATACCAAATCAAAATGTGGAACATAGATTTGCCGTCACATTCATATAATTTAGTAAATGAACCACAAGCTTTCTTGTCATACCATGTTTTCTGTATTCTCCAGATCCAAATATGGGGCTAGTTCTTCAGCAGTGACTACGCCACCATTTGAAGCAATGTATTGTCCAATCTGCAGAAACAGATGATCACAATAGCAAAAAGTAAAATGGCAGTCAATACATGGTTATAAAGTTGTGACAATCTAGCCAACGAGTTACAATTTTCTCACAAGTTTAAAGTTGCACAATCAATAGCAATATCAATGAACATACGACTCAGTTTTGAGAATCCAGCAATTAAGTACAAGGATGACTCATATTGAGGCAAGACTCAATACCATACTGATGTTCCTCATATCTACGAGCAGATGATACACTTGTATGAACCCCCAAGAAAACATGGCCAGATTTTGATTCAATAACTAACTCCAGAAAATTTATCATAGGGGTGGACAATACCAACTTGATGTCATAGTTATTTAACATGAAGTGTGAGTATAAGCATTATATTAACGGACCACTGAAATCAGTTCTCGGTCATTACCAACTTCCACCTTTCTTCTTCAATACCTTGGTTAGGATCACCGTCTCCAAATACGAAAGAGAAAACCTAAGAAGTACAAGATAAATTAGATTTACTCTGAACACAAAAGCGAAAGAGAGATATCTACTATATGATGGGAACTTTTTCTTACCGATTCAATGAAGTTCATCCCGCCATTAGATTCTTTTACTTGTCTTCTTCTATAATAATATGGATCCCAATACCTGGGATAGAGATTTGACACATGATTCAAAACTTCCGAATAGAAATTTCTATATCAAACATGTTAGCGCAAGTGGGACCACCATCTAGTTCCCATTAATTAGAATATGAAGTTAAAAGAGAAGGATAGTTAGGATTGCCTTCCAAAAGCAGATTTGGCGACCGTTTCGATAGCGCTTAGAACTACTAGTGAAGATACACAAATTTATGAATCAACTTGAGCTTTTCTTACATCTGATTAACATGCTCGATTTCCATTGGATAAAAGAGCATACTGTCATCTCAGGCAAACAATAATATCAAGCTTCGCAAAAGGCCGATTTCATTTAAACCCTATTCTTTACTATATGCATATTAGTGACATTCATAAAGGGTTACTATGAAAAAACTTATGAGGCACGGAAGTTAAAAGGAACAACATGGATTAGAAAAATTACCAGAACAAATCTGTAGGACTGAAGAAAAAAGTGAAACCAGGGCTGTAAGACCTTCCTCGCCTTCCCCGATTATCCTCCTCACTATATGAAAGAAAGTAATAATGAAAAGGTAAGCCATAGCTTTAATCAGAATTTCCAGGAAGAAATATGTTGTGAATTTTCAGAAATTAGAAAGTGTACCGACTACTTGAGACTATAGCAATTATAGTTGTATATACAATGACGATAGATGCAATCAGCGCGGTCCCGAAAGAAACCCTCACAAGATACTCAGCAGCCATCTGTCATCAAAGCTTTTACCTTTAGCGAAAAAACATATGATAAGATTAGACTAATCCACAAAAAGATACAATTACCTTCCCCTTCTCCAATAAAGGTTCGATTTTAATCCTTAACGACTTGGCAGCCAGCTTTGAACGATAATCTTTGGGGAAAACATATAGTACATCACCTTCATCCGAAACCTATTGAATGCCACGCAAAAGTAATGCTTGAAAAGAGATATGAAAATAAGTTTACAAATCCAACGCAGTGAGATAATCTTTCACATGCTCCAAACTACATTCGATCCTAGCGAGCAAGTGCAATATTATCAAAGCAAACCGTTAAAACGCCGATTGTGTGACAATCGACAGCTCGTCATCCACATAACCGACTAGAAATTAAAATACAATAAAACCTCGAGAAAGCCATCAGTGTCTGCAGCGAGAGCCTGAAGGGCTTTCTGAGCCTCATTGAGCTTGAGACCAGCCCCGCTCGCCACGTCACCGACGGTCACTCTTCTCCCCAACGAATCGACGGCGTCCATTGCTCGCCTACGCACATCGGACGGGAGCTTATCGCTCTCCACCGAACCACCCGGCCTGTCCTGCGACCTCGATACGACATCAGCTATATCGCCGCTGCTGCTCGCCTTAATCAAGGAGGTGGAACGGCAACTTCTGCCGACATTGAGCCGCGGCAGAGGCAGGCGCAGGGGTGTCAATTTGTGGAATTGAGAGGGTTTCAACGGTCTAGGGCGGCGGACTATGGTGTGAGGCGTTAACAAGCACGCAGATAAGGCAGAAGACATTTGCTTGTTCCGCTCTAAGCTATGCTCGCGGATTGATTATACGGTTCTGAGAAGGATTTCAGCCATGAGAGACTATCGACGACTCGAGTTAGATAATTCGTTTTTCTTTTTATTTGACTTTTCTTTTCTATTTTTCCAACTAATATCGATTTTCTTTCCTTGAAGTGGGCTTGCAAGAGCCTTTTCAAGGCCCACGGCCCTTATTACTTGCGAAGAAACATAATAGCCCAATTAGGCCCAGTTCAAAATTAAAATAAAAATGATGTTTTTTCTTGCCTGGTGGTGGGATTGTGGGATGCCTCCTTGTAGGAAAAATAAAATAAAGTATGCTAAAAGATGAGGTCTATCTTGACGTTGCATTTGTGGTACCAACCCTATATATAATATCATAAAGGTGAAATTCCCATTTTCTATGGTATATGATCTGCCCTTTCCTTGACTTTCAATTGTAGCCATCTTATGTGGGGAAGGCGGGCATAAAAAAAGGATGTAATATGGTGCGATTTGTCTAGGTAACGTCTGTACCAGTACCACCAAAATTATACCTTAAAAATAATACCCCTCCGTCCCAAAAGTTATTATACATTTTACTATATCGGACGTCCCACGATCTTTTGTATATTTTCTGATTTAGCGAAAAACCATCACAAATAATCAATATAATAATATTAAATATTCTTAAAATACGTGTCAAAATATACACTTTTTTACATTCTAATTATACTATATTATTAAAATATTCAGTTTCTTAAAAATCGGATCATATCCCAAATGTCCATAAAGTTTCCGGACTGAGGGAGTAACAATCATATAATGCTTCGTCGTGGGCATGTGACGTTGAAGATATAAATGAGACTATAAAAAAAAAAGGGAATGCCTTTTCCTTTAGCAGAAACGACAACCTCCCTCTTGTAAATTGTAATAATAATAAACTAGATGAATATTGAGCAGATAGCAAATAGATGTCTTCTTGGCTTGGCCCCATGCATATGTAAAGACACACGCGTAGAATCAATGTTATTGCCCTAAAGTAGATAAAGACATTATATCCTTCATTCTCGTGTGACTCTTATATATAATGCTATTCTGAAACGCCATGTGATGACTGTCCTAAATCCACACTCCCCCATCTATGCTCAGTCGTCGCTCTCAATCAATCAATCCATGGCTGCTGCACCATTTCTCCTCGTTGTTGTCCTACTACTCTTACCAGGCTCATCATACGTAACAAAAGGCGACGAAACTATGCAGTTCACATACTCCGGCGCCGAAGGGCCCGACAAGTGGGGAAGCCTCAGCCCTAATTTCACCATGTGCGCGCAGGGGAAATTGCAGTCGCCCATCAACATCGTCACCGCAGAAGCCGTGCTTAACAGAGATTTGGAGCCGTTGGTGAGATCCTATCAGCCCGAGAATGTCACGCTCGTCAACAACAAGTTCAACGTCGCGGTAGTAATTGTCTCCTTCATAACAAACAATATTCCTTTCCTTCATCTGTGCTGTGAGGAAGGAAATCAATATTAATGATTTAAGAACGATGTGATTGTTATATGAGTAGGTACGTTATCCAGGTAACACGGGCGGCATCGTTGTGGAGAACAAGACTTACTCACTGCAGCAAATGCACTGGCATTCTCCTTCCGAACACAGAATCAATGGAAGACGGTATATATGATAACGCCTAGCCTATTACTTCCTTTTCTTACAAAACCTGATAATTGTTATAGTTTTATTTTTTGTGCAACCTCCTCAGATATGCAGCAGAGCTTCACCTCGTACATATGTCCGACGATGGTAACGTCTCCGTAGTTGCAGTGCTGTACAAATATGGAAGCCCCGATCCCCTCCTCGTTAAGGTTAATAAGATCATAGACACAGAAAACTATATATATATGTATATGTATATATCTTCGAACCATGCGAATAATAATGTGTTTAGTTCTGTGCTGTTTGAGAACAGATAAACAAGAAATTGGAAGAGTTGGAATACGAGACGAAGAGCCACGTGGAAACTCCGATAATTTTCGGGCCGTTTAAGGCGACGGAAGTGAGGAAGAGAAGCCACAAATACTACAGATATTTGGGCTCCTTCACGACGCCGCCTTGCTCGCAGAACGTAATATGGAACGTCATCGCCAAGGTGAGGACGATAGCTAAAGTACAAGTGGAGACGCTCAAGGAGCCATTGGATAAGAGATGCAAGAACAATGCCAGGCCTTGCCAGCCAATGAACGGAAGGCACGTGGAGCTCTACGACGAGGCTGCTTTTGCTCGTTAGTGCCTCTCGTAATAATAATGGGTTTGATCCTTTCGATGATGTAGAAAGAAACTGTTGTTACGGGTTTGAGATTGAAGTGCGCATCGTGTAATAATTAGGTATCTTGTATTAAATCAAATAATAATGTTAAATTACCTTGTTTCGTTGTAAATTTTTGTTTGTTATCGAACGGACGTATATAATATTATTAGGTGGGTTAGTCTAATCCATCTCAGTAGTAAATTACATTTTCATTACATCCACGGCCTATGAAACATGGAACCAAGCGTTTTGTCTCTACAGCCAACCCTTTCACTCTCCCCAACGCTTTCAAATCCGCGACACGGCCCGCGTCCGCCGCACAGCTCCACTGCCACGTCATCAAGACGGGCACCCAATCCGAACCGTTCGTGCTCACCGCCCTGATCTCCGCCTACGCTAAGTTCAGTCTGCTCGGCGATGCACAGAAGGTGTTCGACGATAGTCCTGAACCAAGACTCACCGTCTGCTACAACGCTCTCATATCTGGGTACGTCAGAAACAGGGCTTTCCGAAACGGACTGATTTGCTTCAATGTAATGAGGGCTAAAGGAGCGACGTTAAGTGACGTCACCCTCTTGGGTTTAGTCCCGGGCTGTGCCACTCATGGGGACCTGAGCCTAGGTACGTCGCTTCACTGCATCGGTTCGAAGCTCGGGCTAAATAGCTGCACAAACGTCGCAAACTGCTTTCTGTCCATGTACGTGCGGTGCGGGAGGGTCGATCTGGCTAGGAAGCTCTTCGACGAGACGAAGGAGAAAGGGCTAATCACGTGGAACGCAATGATAAATGGCTACTCTCAGAATGGCCTCGCCAGGGAAGTCTTGGACCTTTACTACGAAATGAAATCGTTAGGCATATCTCCCGACGAGGTGACGTACGTCGGCGTACTGTCGTCTTGCGCTAACCTCGGCGCAAGGAGAATTGGCCAACAAGTCGAAGGCGAGCTCGAGATCCGTGGGTTCGGGTCGAACCCGTTTCTGAGAAATGCGCTGATCAGCATGTACGCTAGGTGTGGAGACTTGGCGAAGGCTCGGGCCATTTTCGATGAGACCCAAAACAAGAACCTAGTTTCTTGGACGGCCGTAATAGGTGGGTATGGAACGCATGGGCACGGCAATGTTTCCGTGGAGCTCTTCGATCGAATGATCGAAGCTGGCATTTTGCCTGATAGTACTGTTTTTGTATGCGTATTGAATGCTTGTAGCCATGCTGGCTTGACTGAGAAGGGTTTGGGTTATTTTCGCTCGATGGAGGGTAGGTATGGCTTGAGCCCTGGCTCGGAGCACTATTCTTGCATCGTGGATCTTTTGGGTCGGGCGGGTCGGTTATCTGAGGCTGTGGAGCTTATTGGGTCCATGCCCATGGACCCCGACGGCCCGGTTTGGGGAGCGCTGTTGGGTGCTTGTAGGATACATAAGGACGTTGAGTTGGCAGAGCTTGCGTTTGGTAAAGTTGTGGAGCTTGAGCCGTTCAACATAGGTTATTACGTGCTGTTATCGAATATTTACACCGAGGCGAATGACATGGAAGGTGTGTTAAGGATGAGAGTGATGATGCGAGAACGAGAGCTTAAGAAGGAGCCTGGCTATAGCTATGTTGAGTACAAAGGAAAGATACACCTCTTTATGGCTGGGGATAGATCTCATCCTCGAGCTAAAGAGATATATGCTATGTTGGACAAGTTGGAAGGTCTAGACGGGGAACGTGATAAAGGAGCGAAAACAGAGCAGGCAATTGTGAGTAGTGGGCTTGTGCACAGCGAAAAGCTGGCGATTGCTTTCGCTCTATTGAACACAGAATCGAAGGTAGATGAGGTTCTTGTTATCAAGAACTTGAGGATTTGTGGAGACTGTCACAGTTTTGTAAAGACTCTTAGCAAATCTATAGATTGTTTGTTTGTGGTCAGGGATGCAACTAGGTTTCACCATTTTAAGGGTGGGCTGTGTTCTTGTAATGACTATTGGTGAAGGATGACCTCTCCAAGATATTTGATATATTAAAGGAACAGTAATTTGCGAATGAACAAGACTTTTGAAAGATAAACTCAGCAAAGCATGCACAACGATTAAGGATAAGTCACGATAATCGCTAAAAAAAGCAAGGTAATCTGAATACCTCAAGGTTAAATCTTAGTTGGAATGGAAGATAAAGATAGAGAAATCACACTCACTGTTGAGGTCTACTAACTGGCTCGAGGGCTTCAACCGTGACAACACTGTTTCCTCTGATAACCTGAAGCGTACAGAATTGCAAGAGTAATATGCTGAGATCCTTCGATATTTATGGAAAGTGGAAGATGACTAAAGAAAAGTTAGTCGTGGAGCTGGAAAAAGGCTTACCACCATTCCTATGTCGGTTTTCTCATTTCCATTCACTTCCACCGTGTTGTCCACCACCAGATTCATAAACTGATCGAACCCGCGAAGTGTTCCAACGACCATACGGTTAGCATTAAGCTTTACTGACATACAAAAACATTTCATCAAATTTGACGTTAGGTGGTGAGAAAGGGCATCGTATGAAACATAAATGCAAGCCCATCACTTCACTAAACAAAAATGCAGCAGAACTGAAACAGCTGATAATTTTAGGCCAAAAGAACCTGAACTAGAATCGTTACTCCACACACACTGCATATAAGCCCAAAAAAATATAAAAAAAAAAAAAGAAACCAAAGATATCAGAACTCACTCTGCAGCTTCTTATCCATGTACCTGCCATAGCAAATTCGAACAGGGAAAGCTATCAATTCCACTGGAGAAAAATTTATACAGAAGAACAAAAAAGAGTTTGCAAGCTAAAAGAAAAATTAGAGGCGACTTACTTCTTGAGATCCGGCGGTTGTCCTGATCTGCTCATGGCGAAACCTGAATTCTAGAAATTTGCTCTGTGTTTTTAGGTTTGTTTATGGCTCGCCAAACTAAACCCTAAAAATTGCAATACGAGGCTAAAAACCAAGGCGATGGTGATTCAGATTTTATATGTAATTGAATGCCTGTTGTAACGTTATTGGGCTTGAATAAGTGGGTCCGCAGGGCTTTAACATATTTGGGCCAACAATCATCAGCCCAATATGTCATGGCCCATTTTCGTGGTGTCGTTACAGCGAACCAACGTCTTCATGTAGTTAAGAAAGTGTACTATGCTATTCGTCTTTTGATGTAATAAAACAACTCAATCGTCCCATGGATTGATCACCTGGTACTTGGATTACTCAATCGAATCGAACTCGAAAAAATCATTTACACACTACTTAAGAAATCGAATGATACATCATTTAGGGTCTATGTTCTAAACCCCATTTTCAACAGTTCGAACAAACAATAGCTCGTTCCAAGTGCCGGGCAATCACCTGCAGTCTTGGGGTGCATTGGTCGGCGTGCCTGGCTCACGATGGCTCGAAGGGTGTCCGTCCTTTCTAAACTCAGTCAAATATGTAACGTTTACGAATCGAACCTTTTTCCCACCATTCTCTTCATTTCCTCGACAGCCTCGCCGATTATCAAGTTGTCGAACGGGCCGGGCCCGATCTTCGTCTGATCTGTTTCTGGCCCGTCGCTCGTATTGCAGTGTCCTCCATTCTTCCAATCCCCACCCCTACAAAGCTTCTTCTCCTATATCGCCATCATAAATCAACCTAAATATGCCAACATTCCCACTAACAACGCACACCTTCGCCTTCCCAAAAGCTTCCCCACACCTCTTCTTCGCAAATTCCCCGCACCTTCTCTCGGCAACGTCGACGCACGCCTTCGTCTCCATCTCCTCGCACTTCTCCCTGTCCCTAAAGTCGTCGGCCTTCGACACTCTCAAGAGCGATTGCCACCAGGGTGGTTTGCATTTCTCCGAGGCGGCGAGCGAACACCCAATTCGTGCTCCGGCAAGACACTGATCCGTGAGCTGGGCTTCGCAGTGACGTTTGGCTTGAGCCCGTTTGAGGGGAGAGTCGAAGGCGAGGATGTAAGGGCTGAGAGATTGGTCGAAATTCGGGTCGTCGTCGACTTTGATGGGTCGGCGAAGGAGGGGCAGGTGGTGGGGGAAGTGGGTTAGAGTCACCGCCGATGAGTAGTCGTCTTCGCCGTCGTATGTCGGTGGAGATTGCGGTTGAGTTGGTGGCATTTTTTTTCTTCGAGCTAGGAGATCAGCAAATATGCTGGTGACAATTACACTTGAGGCGACTTACTTTTGAGATCCGGCGGTTGTCCTGATCGGCGAAACCTGAAATCTAGAAATTTGCTCTGTGTTTATGGCTCGTCAAACAAAACCCTAGCAATTGCAATGCGAGGCTAAAATTCGAGCTGATGATTTCAGAATTTGCATGTACAGCTAAAATTGATGCCTTTGTAGTAATGTCATTGGGCTTGAATAAGTGGGTTTTTAACATATTTGGGCCTACAATCATCAGGCCCAACATCTTAAATGACCATGGCCCATTTCCCAATGTCGTTTGAACGAACGAACGTCTTCATGGAGTACTAGGAAAGGCGCTGTTTGTCGCTTGATGTAATAAACGACTCCTCACTAAAAAGACGATCGTTCGATGCATGGATTGATCACCTGGTACTAAAGATTTTTCAATCGAAGCGAATCAAAAACGCCATTTACACACTACTTACGAAATCAAATGATATATCATTTAGGGGCTATGTTCTAAATCCCATTTTCAACAGTTCGAACAACAATAGCTCGTTCCAAGTGTCGGGCACGCCGGGCAAGCACCAATGGCTGCAGTCTTGGGGTGCATTGGGCGGCGTGCCTGGCTCACGATGGCTCGAAGGGTGTCCGTCCCTTCTAAACTCAGTCAAATAGGTCACGTTTACGAATCGAACCTTTCTTCCCACCGTCCTCTTCATTTCCTCGACAGCCTCGCCGATTATCAAGTTGTTGAACGGGCCGGGCCCGATCTTCTTCTGGTCGGTTTCTGGCCCGTCGCTCGTATTGCAGTGCCCTCCATTCTTCCAATCTCCACCCCTGCGATCGATAGAAATTAACTTGTTACGTACGTGCATAAGAAAGATGCGCATTCGACGGTAATGGAATAAACCTTGCCTGAAATGGACAGGCGAGTAGCTTCGAAAGAACACTATACTCTTTTCGGGGTCTAAACTGTTCGACATCCATCGATCCAAAGTCTTTAACGACCTTCGAAAAGCCTCCATCGCATCCATGGTGAGGTTAACGTCGTTCCCTTCTTGAAAATAATGCCCCCTTCAACAAAACGCACAATAAGAAAAAAAAAGACTGTCATTAGTACCGACCGCATACATTAAGTGCAAAGAAAAGGGCAGCTTATTACGATTTCACGGTCTTGTCTTGATTCCACCAATGGCCAGCGCTGAAAACGAGTACGTCGGCCCCGACCCATCGGCTGGAAAACCAATGTAGTCTGTCGACTCTTATGACTCCTCGAACTTGTTTAGGGGCGTTTTTAGGGGGGCGGTCGATGACGACCAAGTAGGGCACTCTGTAGTATTGTACGGTGAGGTTGTGTTGTTGGAATCTTATGGAGAGGAAGCCTTTGTGTTTGGTTATGGGGCTTCCGTGTTCTTCGAATACCGTGGAGATGTTCGAAACGCCCTGGGCGAGCATGCATATCAGTGATTCCCATTGGTTTCTGCCTATGGAGTCGCCAGCGAACACTATGCGTGCGTTCTTGGCGCGTTCGAGGAAATCCTTTGCATCAAATCTGGGAAAAAGAATCAAGAGCTACCTTGAATGCACATGATGAAAACAGAATCGTTGACGATCTTGATATAGTAATATAGAATATTACGTCGTGATTATTGACCCCAAATTAATGGTCAAGTCAATGCAATGGGATATACATGGACTTTGAATCATTCAACTGGGAAAGAAAGAAAGCCATTATCAGCATCACTCTCCAGAAACATTTTCTATATTTAACTCAATGCCCACATGGGCAACCTCGAGCAACGATTTCTCACAGAATACGATAAGAAGATGAGTTCAGCAAAAAATTATGATCACCACAAGCGAAGAGCCATCGTAAACTGCAACTTGGAAGGATTTAGCTCGTTCCATCTTTCTTGAAATTAAAACCCTGAAAATCAATGGATCTAGCTCGTCGTTCATCTTTCCTATGAACAAGGATGATGATGACAAGCGAATAATCCTTCATTTTCACTCGTGGATCTTCCATAATAGCGATTAATTCGACAATAACACTGTAATTACGTCATTACTATTCCTCTAAATCAATGATGAAATGATCAATATATATATACCTTGGAAGATTACATCCATGTGGTTGCCAACGCCATTTCTGGTAATTCAAATCTCGTCTGCCATTCTTATGGCATCTAAATCCAGGATCCAGAAATGGGCACGTCTCATCGTATCTGCTAAGAGGTTGATTCTCGTCCCAAACCCATCTTCCATACGAATAATCGCAATCCTTTGCCTGAGAATCTGTATTTTTGGGTAAAACTTGTGCCAAGAAACCCAAGCTAAAGAGAGATCCTATCTTAAATGGGCTCAACACGTTGTATGAAACGATGAGAGTGGCGATTACAGAGAGAAAGATCAGCAAGTGATTGAGTTCTCTGTGTAACAATGGCTGACACGGTATGTGCAGCTTCGTTTGCATGAAGGGCAGAAAATACCAGAGAGAGGTTGACGAAGAGCCAATTGTGTTATTCCTATTTATATATCATACCTATATATGGCTATGGTTAACTCGAATTTAGATAAAATGGCAAGGATAATTAATATTTGATTAATCAGAGCATCGACAGTAAATTTACAAACTTGGAACTTCATATCGATATTCTGATCCAACCCAACATATGACAACCAACACTTCACTTCAAGAACGCTAACTTATTGCATTTCATGATTTCATCAGACAAGCTCTCTCATTCGAGCAACCTTCTGTGCTTACACCACGCAATAGCAGCGATGTATAGAAAAAGACAGCCAAAAGAACTTCCCCCGACGGTCCAAAGAAACCTCGTCATACCGTGTACTGTGTCGCTGAAGATCTCTATCTTTATATTCATCCCAAAGATTCCCGCTACAACCACGAAGCAGCTTACCACAAGCGTGGCCGTCGTTAGCATCACTCCCATTTGGAGAAGGTGATTTTGCTTGTCGTCCAACATAATGTTGATGTAATCTTCTGTATCATCTACATACTCCCTCAGCTTACACACAGAAAACACACATATGAGATATAAAACAAATCCCAGCTAGCAGATAAGAGTAACTTCACAATCATCTGAGTTTGTATGAGGAAAATATATACTTACAGTGGACAGCTTATTCAGAGTGCCCTCTATCTGGACAAAGTACGCTTCCAAAAGCATTTCGAGCTCTTCGACGTCGAGGTGTTTGCTTATAGCACTGCGTGTGGTGGAATGAGTCCTATGACTGTCATTGCCAAGAACATTACGGACACCACCTTCAGCAGATAATTCAACAGGAGTTCTGCATAGTTGGAATCACACATTTCAGAAAGTGATACTTGAATTAATTACATGATATGCTATCTAGGAAGCTGATAATAGGGAAGTTTTGACATTGCCTGTCACCCATTTCGGGCTGATCGAATCTTCGACGAAGTCAGCTTGGTCATCGATGGACGTAACAGAGGAGCTTTCGAGCAGTTTTTCGGTTAAGTACATCTCTGCCATGTCGTCGTCATCGTCCAGCAAATGCTCCAACTCATCCCTTACCTGGTAAAAAGTTGTGCCCAATGGTTCAGATTAAAGAATGACTATAAATTAGCAACTATGTACGACGAATTGAAGAAACCTTCTGCACTCGACCAGTTATGGCAACCAATCGACTCTTTATCTGTCGCACACGCTCCAAGTTGAGCGTACTGATTTTCGATGTCAGTTTATCTAAGGCGGGATGTGCTTCTTGTTCGAGCGTCCTTGCCTAGTTTTGAGGTAGAGAAAAATATAACCAAGATCAGATTGATCATTCATATGTAGTAATATTTACAAACTGAAAGCACACCACACCACTTTTTAACAGAAAAAACAATCACATAGAATGTTTTTACCTCATTCTCCAAGCAACTACAAGCAGCCTCGAGACAAGCTTCCAAGGCAACAAACTCAAAGGGAAGCAGTTTGGGCCCATCTCGATTTTCCACTGATTGTTGTTCGTTCCCTTCAGGCTTTGCATTGCTTTCTTTCATTTCGAAGTGGTTTGAATTATTCGAAGGACTCTCAGGTCTTGATCGTGGCTCTTCCATGTTGTACAAGTTAGTCCAATCTCCTTTGTCACCATCTCCAGCATCCTTTAATTTCGGTCATAATGAAACTAATCTTCAGTTATCAACTTTTACCTCAATTTTTGGTTATCATAACAATGGTCAAGCAAAGCCATGGAAAGCTCCCGAAATAGCTAGAAGTCAAAGCACGGTCTAAAAACTGAGATTCCATTAAAGTTGTTTTGGAAAGCTTTTGGCCTTTGGGGAAAGTACTAAAGCAGCACTCTTACTGTAGTAGCAGAGGGAGTCATTAATAAGACAAAACCCAATTAATTGAGAGAGGAAAAGGAAAGAACCTGAGCTTTATCCGCCTGATGATGCCTAAAAATCCTTCTCTGCAGCTCATCGACGAACGGAGCCACCGAAGGATCCTTAGAATTCAACAGCAGCACCTCTTGCGCCGTGATAATCGCCTTGATGTGCTCCAAATTGATAACAATCGCCCTTTCACGGCCCAAAACAGTCGAAGGATACGATAAAAGCGGGTCCAATATACGCAGATCACGCGCCGGAAGCCCCGTTCGTCTCATGACGGTGTGCTTCCCCGCTTCCTCCACCCGCGCTTGGCCGGCGGAGTCCAGTAACAGCCATGGCCGGACGCCAGCGACTACCTTCTTCCGGTGAGCGACGGTGGGCGGAAGATTAGGGCGGAGGATGGTTTGATCTGCGGCGGATTCACCGTCGGCGTATGGCGCCGGGGTGTGCTTGGGCAGCTGAGTTCTCATCTTCGAGCGCGGTGGTGAGCTGGAGAGCAGACCAGAGTATTATGCGGCGATCGATCGACAAAAAAGTGAAGAATCAATGCCAATCGGGTCGGGTCCACTCATTACTCGGGTTTAAAAATTGTATATAGATATAACTAATTACATCAAATAACGACGACAAACTCCACCTTCATGAAAAAGCCAACAAGTTTATCTTGATCGGCGGCGGCGGCGGAGTAAAATGGCCGCGGCCTTCTCGCCTGTAAGCGCGGCGCTGACTCTTCTTTTATCTTTTTTATTCCTTTACATCGTTTTTGTTTTGCTGTGTGCTTATACGAGTTATGATATGTCTTGTGGAGCAATAATGATGATCGTTTATTATTGGCAATCAATTGTCTCACACTCATCAAAATCTTATACCATTACGTGGGATCTCTTACAAAGTTCATCTCTAAACAATAACGTAGAATATAATTAACTTGAATGATCTTCTGTTTGATCCATTATCTATCAGCGTCGACCATACCTCGTACTCAAAGAAGCAACTTGTTCGACACACGAAGAATAATCAGCAGGCGAATCCTTCTTCCAGAAATCCATATGCATCCTCAAAACATCTCTTCCCTTCTCCTTCGCACCCTCCCCACAGTTGGCCTGCAAAACCATGCACACCTTGGCAACCGTCCCGACCCTGAGCATCTCTGTAAGCACGCCCTTCGTCGCTGAGAACTTACACAGCGACCAAACGATCGAAAGCGCCCTATCGTCGGCCGTCGAGGACGCCGTTAGAATCCTCTTCGTCACCAGGGCAATCCCCGCCGCATGGTCGAGGAGCTTAGCCCTGCCGTCCGCGCACGAACACAGTTCGGCCAATATTCCGAGTATTAGCTCCGTCGTTCGCCTTTCTTGGACGGCCCTCAGTTCGAGCTCTATCAGGTGGAAGACCGCGTTCGACTCTATCATTAGCAGACGGTTTCTAAACGAAGCCGTTGCTAATTCTGACAGGACTCGAAGGAGCGCGTTCGCCGCCTTTTGGCATACGGTAGTTCCCTTATCGCCAGATATGTAGGAAAAGATCGTCGAGAAAAGATCGGGCTTGAGCCTATCTAATGTTATGAGCGTACTAGTAGTAGTAGTCGTCGGACGACGACTAGTAGGGTTTTCAGCACTTGCGCGGCGTGGAATTTTAGTACGATCGTCTTTTCATCCAAGCTGCTGCTGCTGCCGTCCTCTTTGAAACCTAAGATCCACGTCAGAGAATCCACGACTGCTTCTTCGTCGTCGTTCGCCTCTCTTGACTGTCTTTCCAACATCGTATGTCGAACGTTATAAAGGATGCCGAGCGCTTCTTCCAAGCCGTAAACTATTCGTTTTCTGTAACACCTGACGATGAATGACGAGAGGGCGCTAACAATCCCTTCCTCGACCATGAAAACCCTGTTCGCCTCGCTCTCCGAAGCAAGGCCCTCCAACTTACGAAGAACCTCGATGAGCTTCGAACTGCTGCTTCTATTATCACTGTCGTGGAGATTTCTCAGGAGATTGGCGACCTGAGATTTGTTGATGAGGGGAGGTTCGATCGGAGGAGGGGCACGGTGGTTCGTGGCTGACCAGGCTTGGATCAGGCGGCTCAGCGTGTGGTTCGGGGTTAGGCTCGAGCCTCTGGGCAGGGGCTGCTTGGTGACGGGGCATATGGTGGCGGTGGAGTTGATGGCTAGCCATCGCTCGATGCTTTGTCGATCGTAGGTTATCCCCGAGACCGTTGTCACGGGATCTTTCATCATCTCAAGTGAGATGGGACATATGAAGTACGAGGGAACTGCTTCTTCGTCGTCCATGATTATTGATGATGATGATTTGATCATGGAGATCAATGCAAGTAGAAGATGGTGATCTTCTGTAAGAACATGACATTACACACAGTCACAAAGATATAATATATGTATTTATTGTAGGAGGATATGGAGAATGGGATGCTTTTTCTTTGTTGGATTATATAGTCTTTTGGCAAGAGAATGAGATGCTTGATGGTCTTCGGTAAGAGAATGCGGCTATTTTTGAAGTTCATGTGTAATTATTCAAAAGAAAATAAAACATGGAAAGTACAAAAGGTCATAGGTTCTCACGGGAGAGTTCGGTGTCTGGTCAAAACGCGTTATATGCCAAGAGACGCAGACTAGGAGCGTTTACTTGTAATTGGAGTTTCCAATATACCATTAGTGAGTATTAATTATTATAAATACTATTGATGCCCCGGCGGTAAGTCTGTTTATAGAAGCTTATATAATTCAATCTCTTTTTGAGAAAAATGAGGCTGTTCAAAGTTGCAGCAGGGCTAGATTAATAGCAAGTCACATTTATTTGAAACAAAAACCTGCAGTACCATTTAATTTTGAATTTTTACGAAATTAACTAGAAAAGAGCTGAGTCAAAAGTCAAGTAAACGGTCAATGGTTATGTTGTTTCTTTCACGGCACCAATTGGGCCAGAATCCAAAATATAGGCCCATTAGAGTCATTGGCCCAACCAAATAGCGTATGCCTGAAAACAGAGTTGGGCTTTTGCCCAACAATTTCTAAATTTAGTGTTTTTTTCTTTTAATTACCCAAAAAATCTTACAATTCCTCATTTCACTCTCCTCCCCTCGTCGTCGACAACACACTGCCAAGAAAGTAACCCAAACTAGCAAAAGCAACAACCACAAACTTGGAATGATTTCATGTCCGTAAACATGTCAATTTCTCCAGAAAACATAGGTTCGAAATGAGAACTCACAATAATACCCCTTCAAAATCCGATGATTCCCGACACCAAGCAGTCCGCCTGGAATACCCAATTAGCTCGCACCACCCTCCTCCGCCGCCGACGCCATCGTCTTCGTCTCCTTCGCCGATAACCTCCGCCTATCCGAGCCCCGCACGTCCACCACAAAGACCCACCTATTTGAACCACATTCAGCCCGAGAAATCCTTCTCCTTCGGAAACCTAATGCTCGTCTTGCTCGTCGTTTTAGTCACATTCATGTGCTTGATCAGCCTCACCGTGTTCCTCGTCTTCGGCACCCACATGCCCGAATTCGAAGCCCATTCCATAAAGGTGTCGAATTTCTCAGCCACGAACGCCTCCGTGTGGGGGCTTTGGGAAGCCCAGGTGGCCGTGACGAACGCCGACAAGAAGTTCAGCGTCAAATTCGAGCGACTGATGTCGTTGGTTTTGTACAAGGGAATCGTCCTGGGAATCTCTGGTTTTCAGGAGGTGGAAGTGAAGCAGAAGCAAACGGTGAAGCTGAACTTCAGCGTTCGTTCGACGGATGAGACTCAGACCATAGACGAACACATGAAGGGTTGGGGTTTGCCAGCGCTTGTCTCGGATTGGAAGGAAGGTAGTGGGGTGATGGATTTCAGCGTAAGGCTTTCCATGGATGCTAATTTTTCTTCTTCTTCTTCTTCTTCTTCGGAGGATATGGCTTATAAGAGTCAGATTGGTATGAGGGTTTTTTGCGATGATATGAGTTTGAAATTCTCGGCGAAGAGCGAAGGGGCTACGAAGCCAGGCTTGGTGAGCAGATGTCTCATACATTAGCATATGTTGTAATATAGATAGATGCATGGATTTGATATTAGTTATAGGGTTTGATTTATTGTTTGGTTCTTTGAAAATCTTTAGATTGAGAAAAAAGAAGCGAGAATTTTTCGAATCGATATGTGCATCGTCTGATATATGGTGCAAGTATATGTGCGATTTTTGAGAGAAGAGAAAGAAAAAGAAACATTTTTGGAGTATTTTTCATGTGTGTTTTATTTCAGTCACGCCGAAGATGTAACGGCTGCATGGCTAAATTTCTAAGATATTTAATTTTCATGCCTAAGATGCAATCTAACTTTTTGATTATTTTACTTATCCGTAAGTTGACTACATAGAGAAGTTGTAAAGAAAAAGTAGTTGTCTTCTACATTACGGAAACACGAGGCATTAAATTAAGATTTGCAAAAGCTTTCATCTTCCACATATTATGAATTCATGATTTTGGAAAAATTCAATTCCATAATGATCGTTATTTTTATCATAAGCATTAAATAATGATCTCCTTCGGCAAATGAATTAAATATGTGTGTGTTGTTGAGGTAGATGCGCCAACCTCTCATATCCTTATAGTTTATTCTTCTTACTTTGTATTTTGTCTTTTTTATCCAAAAAGATGTAAAGCAATGTGCCTTCTTTTTAATCCAATGGCGTTGGAATAATGAATATTCACCTAAAAAGTTCGCATCAGAAAAATTTGTATTCCATGTCCTTGGATCCTCCACGAAGATAACTTTAACCTAAAGTATTATCAAATCATCGAACCAATGTTGTAATTGAATTTTCACTAACGTAATTTAAAAATTTAAACACAATACAGAAATCACATTAACCCACCCAACCACCACCTATATCTATCGACCCTATATAAATAACCATCAATATCACACAATATATCCCACACTTCACAACCACAAAAGAAACAACCTTTCACGCGCACCACCGTCCACCACCGTAGACCACCGTCCACCACCGCCATAATAATGTCCGAAAAAGTCTGCGAACTCCACGAAGCCCGCCACCGTAGAGTCCTCCGTCGCTCCCTCGCCGCCCTCTTGATCTTCGCCTTTCTAATCCTCCTCATAATACTCATCGTATGGGCCGTTCTCCAGCCGAGAAAACCCTCTTTTACCCTCGAAGATGCCACCATCTTCAGCCTAAACGTCTCCGCCCCCAACGTCATTTCCGCCACCGTCCAGGTCAGCATCACCTCGAGAAACCCTAATTCCAACATCGGCGTCTACTACGACCAAATGTCCGTCTACGCATCCTATCGAAATCAGCAGATAACTTACTACTCCGTAATATCGCCCGTCTACCAAGGGCACAAAGGGGTCAACCTGTGGTCGCCTTTTCTCTACGGTAACAACGTCCCAGTCGCTCCTTACAACGGGATAGCCTTGGGACAAGATCAGGGGAGAGGGTCCATTTCGCTGACCGTCAAGCTCAACGGGCGGGTCAGGTGGCGGGTCGGGTCGTTCGTTTCGGGCCGGTATCACCTGCATGTGGTCTGCCCCGCGGTTATTCCGATTGGGAATGGTAATAATAAGAATGATGGGACTGTGGTTGGGAGTGGGCCGGTCATCAAGTACCAGCTTTCTCAGAGTTGTAGCGTCAACGTTTGATCATTTGATGATCGATGATGGCTAATATATATGAATAATATATTATATAATATTCCATTTTGGGTTCGTCTTTTGCTTTTATCTTTTACTTCTACCCCTTTTCATGCTGCTTTCTATGGCATGAATTGGGGTTCGACGTACGTAATCGAGAAGATATCAAGCGTACAACGTTATTATACTCGTGATCGATGGGCGAGGAATAATGTTAAGAATGAACTATGAATTCTTAAAGAAGGCATTGACCATGTGATGTAATTTGATTACATTATTGGTAGGTTGTAAGCTTGGCGAGTTATGTGCAGTGCAATAATTATTGCTTCAAAGTGAATTTGACAAAATAAAATAAAAGGATTCCAACCAACAAAGACATTTATGAGGCTTGGCTAAGGAGTTTTATTAGTCCCTCGTGGAGTATTACCGTTTTCTTTGGGAGGGATGCTTCTGTGGTGCCTCCCAAGCTTAGGAGAAACTGGGCGTGTAATAGGTAATATCTGCATATTAGGCGCATGCAGCGCATATCAAGCCTATGTATGTAATAAGCACTATTCATGCTAATTCGAACATATGGTGGCTGGTATGTAATGATAAGTGCTACATTACCTTCTTAAGCTCGACCTTTGGAGGAGGTTCCTTGTAGAAACTAGGCAGAGGCCTAGCTTTAAACGTCAAGCTCTTCCTGAACTGCTTTCTTTCTTCTAGTTCTTGATTGACCTACCAAGCATCAGCATTATTTCAGTAAACCTTTGACTTCAGCATTAGCTATTTCGACTAGGCGAACCTGGGATTTTGCTCTGAGACTAACAGATTTGATGATCTTATCCGTGCTGTTGTCCACGTTGGGCGGCCCACCTCTCCTCGGGAAAGAGAAACTCGTCGTAAGGATTGACCTTGTGGTTCTTCCGAAAGCAACTACAGCTTTTGAATCTGTCTGATTATTCCTGCACAGCTTAACATTCTTTGTTAGGACACTGCTGTTTGAATCCTTAATGCGATCGAAGGCCTGCTGTTGATCTTTAGACGAGTTAGTAGTATTCGCCTCTCTGTCTTCGGTTTCCATAGCCAGGGAACTCTTTCTTGGCGATAAAAGGTAACAGATGAAGTGTTTGAACTCAGATAGTGATAATAATACATGAGGAGGAGAACATAGGCAAACTGTCCACCATCATCTTATAACAAGTAAAGAAGCAAGCTGCCCATCTATCATTACAGCAGAGCAATATCTTCTATTTGAGATTTTCAACGCTCTCATTCTGTAAAGCTACTAATAAAATACCACGGTCATGGCATCCACACCGCGATCAAATATATATCTTCATAATGATTCAAATACAATCAGTACAAAGGATAAAGTAACATAACACGCAAACAGAAACAGAAAAACATGCCAAACTGTGAAGGAGAATAGACCAATCTTTTTTCGTGAGGAAATGATCGTAAAAGCTTTCAGCTTTGACGATATCGAGTGATCTCAACGCCCAAGTAATCGACAGGGCCTATCACAGCCACGTGTGGCTTCCCAACCTGTACTCGGACAGCAGAAACCTGGGAAAACTTGTCCAAGACAGTCGATGCTATATGCTGAGCTACAGATTCAAGAAGGTTGTGCGGAGATCCCTCCACAACTTCTTTAACTATCCTGGTAGAAAGTAAAGTGATCATATGGTTGGACATAACAGGGATTATTACAAAATTCAAAGACAGAGAGCCTTCAAGAAACTTTTCGGACAGCTTGCGTACCTATAGATAGCAGTGTAACTGATTGTATCTGATAGATTATCAGAACTACCAGAGGGTTTGAGATCCATCCACGCATCGACGTCGACGTTGAATTTCTGACCCAACTTCCTTTCCTCGGGCTTCACTCCATGGAAACCGTGGAACTTCAAGCCCCTAAGTACGAGCTTGTCTCCACTGATCACAGCTCCAATGCCTGTTATCACAGCTGATGAATAAGTACACGTCTCAAAAGAGTTCGTAATCTGACTCTATACTTTCAACAGAGACGACCGTCAAGTTGTCGAGTTTAACAATTTAAGTACTTGACATAATACTACGAGGTTAACGATATTATACTTCACTTAGTACTGCATCCGACATGTCGAAACAAGAAGTCGTCATCAACTGTAACGGATATAGCTTTTCAAAATAAACAGACGCAAATGGACATAGAACGAGCAGTATTCACCAATTAAATGTTGGAGCTGCAGAAAAAATATAAAATTAAGCAAAATTAGACTGAGATATGGCTGTCCAACTGAGGAGGCTACATCGCCAATGGCTAAGCTAAGCTAAGCTAAGCTAAGCCTATCAAAGGTGTATTTGACATGTTTTCCATCCGCCATCAGCATTGTGTCAATCATATAGAAATGGATACTGTAAATGAAGCTGAAATGGAACCGTAACTTTGTCTTCCTAATTACTGAAACAACAGCAACCAGCAAATACGAACTTTCACTCAAATTCATCGAGGCACTGACAATCTCTTCAAGAAATTTAAGTTCTTCCAAAAACAGAACGAAACATCTTTCGTAATTACACCATCCAAAATTCCATAACAATTAAGTGACCGAAAACCATCACAACACTGCCGAAGCAAAAATTGGCCGCACATTCATAAACGACGTTGTTTTTCCCAGAGCTAACAAACGCGTACCTTCAGCCGACGAGGCCATGAATCCACCACGTGTTTATCGGATGAACTCCGGATTTTTTTGTTAAATAGGATTACTTTCGCGTGAAATAAAAAAAAAAAGAATTCTAGGTTTTCTAATTAAAAAAAAAGGGATTGGGTGTTTTAAAAAAAATCGAAGTGTTTGATTATCATTTTGATCCGCTCGACTGAAATTTCATGTCGAAATGAGATTTTAATCGATGGGTTCGTGATTCTTATATGTATTAAATGATGGGTTCGACTGAAATCGACGTTTTCGAGTAAAAAATGATTTATTCGAATATTTTATTCGAACTATTCGAGTGAATTCGAATAGAAAAATAACACTTATTCGAGTAAAAAAAATTCGAATTAAAAATTTGAATTAATATTTTTCAATTCGAGTTTTTTTTTTTACTCGAATTGATTAATTCGAATAAATTCGAATTAAAAAAAATTATTCGAATTAATTCGAACTTTTTAATTACTAGAATAAATGCTACTTAAGTTGGGTATTGCGGTAACTTTCGGTCCGTTCCCTTTTGTTTAATAAAAATGGGAAACACTCCCTTCTGTTAAATTAACCCACGAACTCCCTATCCTTCTCTGCTTACCTTTTCTCTTCAATGACGGAAAAGATGTAATTTATTTGTTTTGGACATAATTATTAACCTTTATTTAATTAGTTTCCGAAAAATTATTTTTGAGAGTCCGCATGAAATTCTACTTTATTTACTTACGACAAAGGTTCTGAAACAGGGTTTTCGAATCGGACCGGAAATTTTAGTGGTTTAAGGTTTATGTTTAACCGGTATTGAACCGGAATCAAACCGGAGTAAAACCGGTATCTTAAATATAATAAATATATATGTTATCTATGAATTAATTGCAATACGAAAAATTACATGTTTTTATGGACTTTTTTCAAACTATAATTATTTAAAAAGGGATAAAATTAAATAAACGTAAATTGTGTAGGTTGTTATAAATTAATCGGTTGCTAAGTATTGAATCTATGAGTTGGGGTCAAATTTGAATAAAAATAAAATAGTGAACTAATAGGTTAATTATAAAATATAAAAAATAGGGTGTTGGATGGATTCGAACCCAAGTCCATTAAATAAAATATCAACAACTTAACCACTAGACCAACTTAATTTATTTATTTTTTCTATTTTGCAATTTATTTAAAGAGACCGGACCAGAACCGGACCGGAGTTTTGACCGGTGCGGTCCCGTCATGACAACCATGCTTACGACTTCACTTTTTCAATAATATTCTAGAATTGCGGCAGCTATTATACATAAGTACAATATATATAGCACATTTGCGGGGGAGACTTGTAAAGTCACAATACTATCTTTGTTGCCGAGGAAAAGTGACAAGACTTGAAATAGGTGTGTGTATTAAATGATAAATTGAGTGTTGTGATCTAACGTTTAAGTATAAGGTGAACATTAAGATAATGGGGAATTGGATAGGCCGTGTGAATCTGACAATGTAAACGACGATGATGCAATACCATGCCTATATCATATGTGGTGCTAATTATATCAATTTTAACATCCTCAACTTTAATATTATAAAAGTAAAAGTTAATTATATGTCATACTTGTTGCATTGCCGGTCGGTCATTTAGAAACTTCAAAAGGGATATAAAGACGCATGCATGTAGGGAGAGGAAGCTGCCGCGAAATATACTCTTTTATTATTCTATCGTAGTGTACACAACGACTCTATAAATAAGTCCACCAAAAGGCTCAACACAAAGACACGCATTAATAATACTCTAATCACTTTTTTCTTTTCATCACTTCGTTGTTAGAAATAATAAAACCCTCAAGGGACAACACACACACGCACACCAGACACCACCATAACAATGGCCAAAGCCCAGCAGAAGAAAATCGACGACAACGATTCAATAATAACCTCATCGTCGCTGAAGATTATTCTAAGGCCAAGCAGAGATGATTTCGTGGTTCCCATTCGAGGAGCCATTAAAAAAAGAATATTTGCAGCGCTTATTCTCGTCTTAAAGAAGGCCTTCACTTAATGGAAACAACTCTAAAGATGGAGCTGTTGTGATGCGCATTTTCTTTCTCTTCATCATCTATGTCGATCGTCTCTAGTACTGTATAATCAGGTTTGGGATGTATGTTTTTCTTTCTTTGTCTCATATGATGATTTGGTGCTTCCTACAAAATGTCTTGTGACACACTGCCTGTGCAATACACACACACACATATCTATCTATCTATCTATATATATATATATATATATATATTGAGCATATGCATCGTGTAGTTGTGCATCATCGCTTGTAAAATGTAGTGGATCTTGTCATATCGAATACATGTATATGTGAGTCTGTGACGTTTATGTTGTGAACTTGTGATGCATATTAAAATGATCTAATGTGGATTAAAAGGTATGGTATGTGATGTATCGTCAATTAATACTGTAAAACTGTTGAACGCAGATCAAAGTCTGAAGCCAAAACATACCTAGATTATCATTAGCTACTTAAGAATTTGAGAACGCTTCGCTCCCTTGAAAACATGCTATTAGGGTTTTCGTGCGTGCAGTCTGCATGTGTATTTCTGAGAGTCGTCATCGTAACTTTTCTTCGAGTGTTGATTTAATATTGGGGAGAGAGAGAGAGAGAGAGATAAGATTAGAGAGATATATATATATATATATATTCACATATCAATTTGTTAAAAATAAAAGGAATACAAAAAAATCGATATGCATTCTATTTTTACAAGTTCATCACTGAGATTACAAAAGCCCGATATGACATATTATATGGTTAATAATTATAAACAAGAAATCGGACGGTTATGATGATTAATCGTTTTATTTAAAGTACGATGGATGGACGTATCTTCGCTGAGGGAAGGAAGCGTAAAGATGAGCATTAAATTATTAAATAAGACCCAAAAGAAAAACGATCCGAAATCCTCTGTCACATAATCCGTGTCCCATTTTCTGTCTCACTCCCTTAAAATTGATTTTTATAATTATCGAAAATATATGATATGGGTATCAAATTGATCATCATAAAATAAGGAATAAATTGAATGTGTTTGTTTATTTTTATCATATAATCTCATGAAATAACGACGATTTTATGATTTGGTAGACTATAGGATTAAAAGAGTTAATAAATAAAAAAGAAATTTTGTAAACCGTCGGATTTAAATTTTAACGGATCTGATCGTTTTGGACATAGAGGGGGACGTGCTTAGAGCATCTCCAACGGGTACTTTATTTTTGTGTAAAACAAAAATATAGTGCGATTCTACTCCATGGGACTCTATATTTAACACAAATATTGTGTTGATCAGCAGAGAAGCTCTAGATCTAGAGTACGCACATTTTAACGCAAAAATAGAGTTTCATTTCTATTTATTATATTTATCTAATAATACATATTTTATTATATTTAAAATATTTGACTTTATAATCATAATAAAATTAAAATAAATAATTTTATTTACATAATAAAATTAAACTTAAATAATATGTTTCTTTTATCACTTATTTAATTTCAATATAAATATTAAAATATTGACTTTTTAATTTTATATAATAAAGTTTATAAGTCAATTATGATAGTAATAAGTTATTTGATTTTAGTGTAAAAATAGAGTTAATGGGTAG
Source organism: Craterostigma plantagineum (assembly GCA_027422505.1). NCBI lineage: Eukaryota > Viridiplantae > Streptophyta > Magnoliopsida > Lamiales > Linderniaceae > Craterostigma > Craterostigma plantagineum. The sequence goes on from JAPQWV010000785.1 coordinate 109,432, forward strand.
TGAAGTAAAATAGAGTTAATGGGTTGGAGTGAAACTAGTGTAGAAAATAGAGTTTATGGATTGGAGTAAAAGCACTGCACAACTATTATTGTGTAAACTACCTGTATTTTTATGCGTTGCATTGGAGATGCTCTTATGGACAGATGATTTCAAATCTGTATATTCGATAAAAATGCGACGACGTCTTGGGTGTTTATATTGAGCTATCAAATCTGTAACCGTAGAAAATTTGATCGATTTTCAGTTTTATATATGTCATGAACGAAGTTGCCACGAAACGTTGCCTCCCACCATCAATTTCTCCCATCCTACCTACAATACCGTCACTCATCTATTAATATATACTAGTTTTTTTAACCGTGCAAATGCACGGTATTAAATATATATAATTATTATTTAATGATAGAAATATTAAATTATATATTTAGAGTGGGTAGTTATTGTACAAAATGGGATAATGAGTAGTTTTTATTGTTTATATTTTATTTATTATAATCAATTATATTTGCCACGTGTCGCAACGAGAGCACTCCTACATTTCTATTCTTATATAAGATAAGATAAGATATATATATATATATATGAGGAATTTTATGGTGCTCACCTTATGTAAGCACCTTATGTGGACACCTGTTGATGTGGCATCGATTCGTGCCATTTCAAAATCCCACATCAACATCTAAGATTATGTATTAACACCTTATAGGATCCATTAATCGACATTTCAGACGCTGATGTGTCATATTGTACGTGATATATTTCGTTGACACGAAAAATATTATGTAAGGCGTCGATATGGCACATCAGCGTCCGAAATGTCAATTAATGGATTCTATAAGGTGTTAATTAAGACGACATAATCTTAGATGTCGATGTGAGATTTTGAATGGCACGAAATCAAGAGGTGCCCACATAAGGTGCTCACATAAGGTGATCACCATAAAATTCGCACCATAAAATTCCTCTATATATATATATATATATATATATTTATATTAAGAGAAGTTTATGATTCTCTTATGTGATGTGACAACCATTGTCCACGTGCCGTGGGCGAGGCACATAAGGTCCAATGGGGTCATTGGACCCCAGTGGAAACATTTTTTCTTAATATATGATAAATTTTTGATAGTAGGGATTAAATGGATCCAGTGAAAAAGTATTGGGTCTGAAGTCCAATTAGATTGGACTCCACTATTTTACATTGCCTCCACCACTGTCCACGTGGCATAACAGCATTATTTACCTTTGAATTAACACTCCATGTGGCATAATACATCATTAATTACCTTAAATTAAAGATAATAAGAAACCTAAATCAGCTTGAATTTTTAAATCTAAAAAATAGAAAGATTACTCTTCCATCTCAGGCCGTCGTAGCTTTTCTGCTATCATCAACTCGATACATATGATGCTGGAATTTTAAAAGTGAATAGATAACCCAAGCTCTGGTCCCTAATTTAAATTCAAGTTTGCAAACTGTTTCTTGCTTTTATTATATAATGACATTTTGCTTCGATCCATTTCTTCAACTAAACCACCCAGTAACACATTTATAAAATTTGTCATATAAGCATTCATATATTTCTTTTCCTTTAAAATATTGGAGAAGGCAATAGTTTACAAGTCACACAACGCAGTAGCCAAACACATCTTGTTATGTTAGTATATTATATATTGCAGGGGGTGGTAAAAAAAGGTGCAATCTTTGGCGCTCACATTTCTTCATTTATGCCTGCGAGTAAATGGAGAAACTCTCATTACAGAAGGAAGAAACACATTGTACAAACGACGAAGATGATGATTTGAACACATACATACAATACATAAATACATACCTGTTGGCTCATAAGTATTTCCACTGCAACATTCAAGTCACCATCAGCAGCTGCTATTGCCACTTCTACCTGCGTCTGAAACAAATAACCATAAATTATTTTCGCATTTTATTTATCCGTAAATAAAGTTAGGATCCCTACATATATCACAAACTTTAAGCTGAGTAATTAATTACAATAATATTTACCCTTTCGAAACCCATCGCCACAAGTTTTTGTATCTCCTCTTCAGATGCTTTTGAATCCTATAGATCATACTCAAGGAAAGCAAATGCCTTCAATGATCAAACAATAACAGATACAAAACGGAAAGCACCAATTATTATTATAATTTTTAACCTGATTGCTTTGTGTTCTAGTTGATGGCACCGTAGTGTTTGTTGAAGGTGGCCTGAAATAAAAAGGATAGTTGAGGAATGTCAAAATGTCAATTCATACATAGTTTTTCGTTTCCTTTAGTGGGATAATAGGGTAACATTGGGTTGCTGGAATTTTCGGAAATACACCTACAACGCCAGCCTTCTGCTCTAGAACATTGATTAATTTAAGTTAATTCGGGTTCAGTGAAGACTACCTTAAATCAGACGCTCGTTGCCCTCCCACAGTTGTTGACAGGCGTGATGCCCCGTTCACATTATTATCGTTCAGTAGTCTAGTATGTAGACTGGAATTTGAATCTACAGCAGAAGCTGCTTGATTTGTGCCAGAACTAAGCGTCCTTCCTCTTCCAGGAAATCTTTCATTGTCCTGTGCAGTCTGAGACGAATATATATATATATACATACATATTAGCATAACCACCTAAATACTAGCTGATTTTATCCCACAATGATCCTCTGTATCTAATGATTCAATGGAATACGAAAAGGTTGTACCTGAGGAGAATTTTCTCTCTGTGGGATCATATTAGATAGATTCCTCCACATCCCAGAAAGCAACCCACTTCATAGGGAAAAAAGTATCATATCAAAATATAGCCAAAAACGTCGATAATTTTGGAATGCAATGGTTACAACTCTCGGGATATATACCTGGATGTGGTGTTCTGACCAGTGTATGTTGGGATGTAGCCTGAAGTAGCACCACCTGAAGACAGTATAAATTTAGGTCTCCTCACACAAGATGACTGCATCAACATCCACAAATTTTAAGGTAAGTTGACATCTATGCAATATAAGAAAAACACGAAAACGAGACATAGGAAAACATGCCTAGCTTACCCATTTTGCTTACTTCTAAGTGATAAAAACATACAACTGATAAAATTTGGTTCAATAAGTTATGAATCTAAGAAAACTTACAAGCCAAGAGGAGGACTCGATAGATGAAAAGAATGCTGGCCCAGGGATGATGATGTTGAAGAGCCCAAAAACATCTGGAGAAGGAAAAGAAATGAGTGGAAAATGAATGCACAATAAATACAGCATTGGCACACATTGTTACATATTCCTGAGTAAGATAACGTACAGGCGTATCCAGAAAGAATGCCACATAGGTGTCCAAGTAATGAGACGTTTGTCATCAGAAGCTGAAACACAGCTAACAGGATCCAAACATACCTAACATCTTGAGGTGTCACGAATGATGCTCCAGAAAACCATTACCAAAAGTATGAAACATTCAAGAAATGCACTTTGACTTACAATTTTGCAGGAACGTTAAAAAGTCCAAAGACGCTGCAAATCAAGTGAAATTACGGTCAGACGCATATAAGCGGTGGTCCAATGCTCTAATCCTACGTATTCAACCATATTTTTATGCAGACATCACAAACCTTCGAGATTCAACTCCAGTAAGACTCGTCTCTATCACAATCATAGAGAATAGGATACCAGAGAAACCTATCGAACACTGATTGATGAAATCATCACGAAAGTGGAAAGGAATATGATCTGCAAATATTGCTAGTACAAGATGTACTATGGCATTGCTTGTGGCCAGTACAACTGTTATATAAAGCAGCCGAAGGGATCCCATAATTCTTTCCAGCTCTGAACCCATAGGAACCAATGCCATCATGTTGAAAAGAACATGCAGCAACGAACCATGAAAGACAATACCACTGTAGAACCTGTAAACTGAAGCAACAAAAAACAAAAGAAATTAAAGAGTGTTCAACAACGATGGACATGGCAGATAATAAAAAGCAACACAACGGACGAGCAACCTCCAAAGTCATGCAACATAAAATGTTACGAACTACAGAACCGGACATTTTTTTCCACATTTCAAAAGAAAATACGACCCCGATGATTTCAACGAATAAATAAAGAATACAATAACCTTGAAAGTGTGATACAACGGCGGCAGGCAAGAAACACACTTCGTGAAAGGAGTCGTAGCCTACCAACAAGCAAACCAAATATATGATTCCACACACCGTGACTACTGCCGATGTAAAGAGAGGTATGCCGCCCCACCATTGGTTTAACCTAGTCGGCAAACCCGCCTAATGAATACAACAAACTTAATTAGAACCCAATATAAAAATATGAGATGTATATAGGAACCGTAATTGCACCAAGCATCCCGAAACGGTGCATGCAAAAATCAGCCATCCAATTTAATTTACACTTTCGTCAAGTACTTAACTTTACCCCTACCCGTCTAGAAAAATAGAGAAGTTACCAATACCTTGACCTTAGCAGGAAAAAATGAAAATCTGATTGAATTACACAATACAGGAGTAAAATTCAGCAAGTGAAAGATTAAATATGGCATCACGCAATAAGATTCTGAATTCATGCTTGTCATAGGAGCTTGGATCAACTAAACTCGAGCTAAACCTTTCAAAAATCGGTGAAGTCAGCAAACCCTAGATTGCGCACATCCTAAACTGGTGAGTGCATGCATTACTAGATCGACGGTGAATAGAAGCTCAGAGTAGAGAAGTTTCATACCTCGGTCACAATGTTCGATCTCATTGCTCACCAGAAATTTCGAAGCTAGAGCCCAGAAATGTAACTTACGACTCGGATTTGGAATATTAATGCTTCATACAATACAGGACACGGTTCATATGGGTCGGGTTGGGCTTTCCTTGTCTTGGCCCGTGTAAATAACTTGAGAATAAATCATACTTTAAAACTAATATTTTACGTCACCTTCAGTATATATATATATGCGTCACTTGCAAAATTTAATTCGAAGACTATTTAAAAATATTAAATGAAAAAATTGGGAAGAAAAAAAATCATAATAACAGAAAACAAGGAAAACGGACAATTTGAGATTTCATTTCAGTATTGGATGAGGAAAGAATAAAAAGCGTGAAATAACAACACTCAAGAGTCACAAGTAAGAGGAATGTGGTCATAAGCGCATACAGTAACTGACATTGTTTTTTCTTAACATTCTTCTCATAAAGATTTTCTAATAAACCTAACTGAGCCTAAACAAACAAAAACAGAGGATTATTACTCCTCCCAGCCGCCGAGTCGAGCCCCGGGATCATAGCTAGTAAAAAGTCGAAACTCATTCCCGAGTTTGCTCGAATGTTGAGGCCTGAAAACGCACGGACGCAAACCCAAAAGCTCTCTAGCCAAATCCTTTTGAACATCGCCTGCAAAAGTCGTTACGAACGATTAGAACAGCAGCTAAGCACTTGCCTTTCCTTTTCCTGCTATGAACGAAAGGTGTCTTATTACCAGTGAGCAGCAACACGTATGTGTTGTCCGGTTTAGATAGATATCTAATTGTCTCCGCCACTTTCTCCAAGCACTCTTTGCTCTGAAACCAAATCGACTAACGACTCAAACAACATTCCAAACTCCACGACAAGTGTATGATTTGATTATATACTAAAAAAAAACCCAATTTCTCCACCGTTGGTTACAAGAAATGGCTCGAGTTATTGCGCCATAATAGAACAATCGGTCTTACTTACCAGGTAAGGAGGATCTGCAACTATGACGGAAAAGGAATGCTTCAACGACAGAGGAAGGTCCTCGGGCTGGTTGTAATCATAGAACGTGAATTCCGACCCATATTGTTCAAACCTTTTGTCATACTCAAGAAGCTGCGCTGGCATTTCTGGAGCAGCTTTCTGATTTTCAAACATAAATGATGAATTTTCAATCAATATGATGAACAAAGGAGAGTTTGGATCACTTCATAAGTTCCTCCACAAAACTCATAGGCTGATTGGGAGTCAAGGTAAAGCTCTGCAGCTTAATCCTGCTACCCAATTAGTTTTCAAAAACCCTAACAAAACCTTCAACTTCTACGAAATATCAACGTCCAGGCAACTAAAGAACATTCAACAGAATCAATCAACAGAAATGAAAGCACCTTTAGATAAGCATAAAGAGTGGGGCATGCGACGCACGCGACACTTGGAGAAGCTAAGGTATCGCAGATCGAAACGACCTCGCCGGCTACCGTCTCGGCGGTGCGGCGGTCGTACCAAAACTGGCTGAGCCGCCAATCCTCAGCCACAAGCGCCACCTCTTCCTCTACCTCCTCCGCGGCGGCGGCGGCGGCGGCGTGCCTATTTTGCTCGGCCAGGAATTCCTTAAGAGCGTCTAGAGCTTGGGAGCTGAGCCTCGGGACGTCATCGTCGACGTCCGTCAGGTCTACGGCGCCGTTTTCGGGGGTTGGATTGTCTAGTGTCGTGTTCGCTGACGCCATCACCATCAGAGGAAATCAACCAAGGTCTTCTAGTAGGGATGGATTATAACAAGGAATGTATAATTGACATTTTGGCCCTTATACTTTCATTTTTACAATTTATATCCCAAGCCTTTCCAAGCATTTCAATTTACATTCTAACGTCCAACCAACACCAACTATAAGAATAGCGTTAAATGTAACTTGTAAACTGGCATTTCCAAATCTTGATCTTCACATTGAAAGAAAAGAATTAAATAAATGTTCGTGCATGCACGCTTTGCTCAAACCTCGAAAGGAAAGGGAAAGAAAGAATCATCGTTACAATAGAATAGAAGTAGACCATTATATAACATATATATATATATATAGAAGAAGAAGAAGAATTAATTCTCAGAAGCAGTCTTTCTTTCTCTGTATCGTACATCATCTCATCAGCATCGCACACGAGCAAAGAAGTACTAAGCACCATTCTTGTTCTGCCATGGTTTCAGCACGCCAACCACAATAATGGCTACGATGATGAGAAGAATAAGTATAGCAATGCACATCCATTTCCTCGAGTTTCTCTGTAAACTCTTCGCCTTTTGAAGAGCAGTGTTACCGCTCTGAACGTGGTCTACAGCAGACGAGACCTGAAATTTTTTTACGTAACAGGCCGTGTGAGCTTAGTTTCTCAATCCCCAACACGTTCTTTCATGGATATGTTGCTTGAATTATTACCTGTGATTCTATGTTATTGAGCATGTCGCCTTGGGCGTCCACTAGCACAGCCATGTCTAGGAATATCTAAGTGAGTGGCAATAGAGAGAATGGAACAACAGATAAGAAGATCGATCGATCATTGCATGGTCATAGCAACTTCTTTTTTTTTCTTTCAACGCAGGAAACAAACCTGTTGCAAATCAAGAAGCTTCTTCTCCAAATCCCTGACAGCATCGTGTCGCTCTTGAATCTCAGCAAGTGTGTCCATTACCTACAGAAAAATATGTAAATATAAGAGGCATTGCATAGTATGCACTGTTGAAAGAAGAACGTAAACTTTCAGAAAGAGAGAGCGAGATAAAGAGAGAGAGAGAGAGAGAGCACCTGGCCTCGGCCTTGTTCACGAATGGCATTCTGAAAAATCTGTTCACTGTCTCCTGTCTCTATTAATTTATCAATTGTCTGCAAACAAAGGATACTTTATATGCACCTGTTATGTATGTTTTTATGAAAAGAAAATGAAGGATTGAATACTCTTACTGACCTCTTCATCAGCTCTGGTGCCAGTCACTGAAAACAATATAAAAACAAGTAACCATCAGAATCGCTCGGGTTTTCTTCTCTAACAAAACAGCCTATGAACAAATCAGAAGATGATAAGTTCCCAAGTGTAGTTATCATAACCTGTAAACACGCGCCTCTCCACAACTTCACGATATTCTTGATGTATGTTCTCTCTCAAAGTCTGAAAGAGGAGAGAAAATAAGAACTTTAAAGGGCGGAGAAAAGTATTCAAAATGAAAACAATGAAATTTGTAGCTTATGAACCTGAAACTCGGACATCCTGTCTTTAAACTTCTTCTTCAAGGCTCTGAAATGAGGCATAATGTATTAGGAATTCAAAGTACTGATTGTTTTGAATCATTAATTGGATTAAAAAACAACCAATCAGTTTATATGACAAGATGATTAAAGGGGGACTTATTTAAGCGAAGATAATTTACACTGTTGTTGCTGTTCTTGATCTGTCCACTCCTGATCCTTTTCCACATCCAGGCTTCTGTCTGTTGGCCAAATTCTGGACAAAAAAGAACAAAATTAACAGCACAAACAAAATAAAAAATTAATGGATGATATAATGTCAATGTCCTCACCTCTTTGTCAAGTTCCTCAACTTTTAACTTAATAAGACGTGCAATTTTGCCAACTTCATCAACGTCTTTTTCCATTCGCTTCTTGATAGCTGAATCACAAAACAACCATGAAATGTTAAAGTTTGAGACATCCCAAACTCCAATAGCAAATATTCCTGAACTACGAAAAGACAATGTCTCTGCAACTAAGATCTTAATCATGCATCAAATGGTCGCATAAAGAGATTCTAGCATCATTCGATAAGCTATTACACTTCAAGATGGACGGGAATTATACCTTTCATGGCAGCAGCCTTGGTAATTGCCTTTGACTCTTCGTGTGCATCCTATAATCAGAAAATTGGTAAAATTGTATCAAAGAAAATAGATCCCCCCATCAATAGTTCTTGGTGACGCTGCATGAGCAGCTCATAAGACAATGTTGCTAATAAAACAAACCTGAAGCTTTCTCAGTTGTATGTTGAGCTTTTCATATTGCTTCTCAATCTCCTGAACCTGGCAATATCAAATGAGAGCTGGGTGAAAACTTTTCTGTGAAACAAATCAATATAGCGTTCGCTGCAGAAGATAAAGAGTTCAATGTAATAACTCCTTCCAACGATCACAAGCAATCATATAGCTAAGTTGTAGACACCTGCTTAAAGAAATTCTGCAGGCCTAGGTCACCCGAGTTCATTTGACTCTCCACTCCCATTTCAATATCTCCATTTCTGTTACCGTCATTACGTGGGATGACAAAAGAATCCTGCACAATGGAGATAAAAGAATATAAAGTTCAATACAATAATTCACATATGTATATAACTATAAAATTTTTGGGATTCGATGACTATACAGAGAGTCTTCCTTAGAAGCCATCATGTTATGCATGTCACAATTACAACAAATTCGTAAAATAAACACTGAGCTACAATGAAAGGGACAAAGATAAGGATGGAAATAAGCATAACAAGTTTAGACGGTTTTTGTCGAAAAAGGAAACATTGATGAGACAATTCAATAAACATAAAAAAAATTAATACATCTAACAAACACCCTGTAATTCATTATTATAAAATGGTCACCCCCAACAAGACAAACTTTATTCAACATTCAACTACGGAATACAAAAAGAAAACTCAGGCTTTCACTCTCCCATATGCTAACTGGACCAGATTCTTCTAATCCACATATTTCAGCATTAAAATAATATAATTCATAATTAAGAACAAGAAGTTATCTTCAACAACAAATTCCTACCCAATGCATTCAAATCATAGAGATCAAAACAAAGAAAACCAATATTACGCCAATTTGACATCAATACGGCAAGATTATAATAATCACCAAAGATCTTATTGAACAGCCAAAAAACTTCATCTTTAAAGTTACACCGCTTCGAAAATTATCAACATCAAAGGCAATAAACCACCTGCCTCTCATCAGATCAATGGTAACATAATAAACCTCAAACAAAAGGGTACCCTGTAAAAAAAAACTCACCGTCAAAAGGTCGTTCATCTTCTAGAAACTCCAAAGAGTGAGAGAAATAAATATTGGAACCGAAAGATTCCCCCCTCTCTCTGTCAGCCGTACCTTGCTATTTCGCGTTTTAGCACGCGGGTTCAATTACAGAAAAGAAGATCGACTAATGGGATCCCAGCTACTAGAGAGAAAGGGGGGGAGGGGAAAGAGGAGAGAGAGAGGGGGGAGAAAGAGACGCATTTGTGTAATTCCAAAGCACCATTGTCTTTGTAAAGCGATTTTATAGTATTATTATTGTCTTTGGTTGTAGATTCTTACTGTATTTTATTATTTAACATATATCTTCACTTAATCTGGAACAACATCCAACTTTTAGTTAATTGTTGTTCCTAATTTGCCTTTCAATTTAACTTACCATCTCCCACGTCTAAATAAAAAGGAACATATATAGAAATTACGATCCTTATATATTTTTTATAGTGCCTATCCAATTCTGATGAGTTTATTCCATTTAACGTTCGATTGTTCTTTACAACTTGTTTTTACTTCACGTGGAGGCGACTAAAATTGTGTCTTATTATGTCAATGAAGATACATACATACGATACAACTCAGCTCATACGCAATCTACAAATTCGATACTATTAATATTAAGCAAATATAAATTCCTAACAACCACAACAGCAACAGCTCAGCAAAAGCCAGATAGGCAAACCCGACCCGCTCCATGGTGGAAACCGACAATACCCGGCCAGGTGCCCTGACCCGCACCGCAACCAAATGGCTCGTGTACCATTATTGGGCTTCAGTTAGAGGCCAAATCGGGCCAACGGGCTTTATTATTTGGGCCCGAACATTGATATGATCATCTCTCTCTCTTAATCAATCAACGTCAGTAGGCTTTTTGCTCATTGGAATGGAAGACGGCAAAACACAGCTAAGATTTTAATGGAGATCTAAGCTGTGAATAGAATGCCTATATTTGACGGGTTCATTACAACACGTACAAGTCTACGATATTCAGTTTAAGAAAAAACTAATACTTATCTTTTAATTAACACGAAAATGTAAATATTTTGGCCCCTCTCTCTATATAAACTCCACTTTCCCACGACACTTTCACACAATCAAATAAAACAAATACAAATAAAAATGTCCAAGCATTTCAAGCTACGAATCTACAGAGCGATCGCCACCACTCTCCAATCTTGCCGTTCAAAAGACCCTTCCAACCTCCCGCGAAATCCCATCCCTTCGTCGGCGGCGAAATCACGGCAGCGGCCGACGTCGTTCAACCATGACGACGTCACTTCAACCACCCTTCGACCACCGCCACAGCTGCAGTACTATACCTTCCAAACACAGCCCAAGTACCACGTCATCACCGCCACGCCGACGCCGCCGCCAAAGCGACGCCACCGTCGACGGACGAAGAAGCGGGCCACCCGCGGCCTCCCGCCGCCCGTAAGCCTCAGCGCCGCCACCTCCTCCGCCGAGAGCAGCTGGCCCAACTCGTTCACCAGCGAAGAGGAAGAAGAGGAATCGCCTTGCCTCTACAACCGCCACGCCGGCCGGCGCTGGTCGACGGATACCGACGAGGGCGCCTCTGCTTCCCACGACGCCGCCTACGTTCCATGCCAGCGGCGGAGGAGTAAGATCGTCAAGTCCAGGCGCTCGGAGGCGGCGACGCCGGCGAGGCTGTCGGTGTTTAAAAGCTGATACCGTGCACCATAGACGGGAAAGTGAAGGAGAGCTTCGCAGTCGTCAAGAAATCGAGGGATCCGTACGAGGACTTCAAGATCTCCATGGTCGACATGGTTTTGGAGAAAAATATGTTCGACGAAAGGGAATTGGAGCAGTTGCTTCAGTGCTTTCTCTCTCTGAATTCGACGAGGTACCATGACGTCATTGTTCAGGCATTTACGATGCATGCCATGCTGTGTCTGAGTTGAGACTACAACAGTAGTAGAGCTTAACTAATTCGAAGCATATATATAGTCAATTACTTTTCAGTTTATCTCTTCCTCGTTCTTCTGTCGTCGTTTCTCCCACAGCTTCTTCCTCAGCTGCGTACATTATGTATATCTTTTAAGAGTATCTCCAACAGCTTTTCTACCTATAAAGTTGCAACAGTACAATTCCTCCAGCTATAGAGTTTGAACAGTATCATTGAACTCCAACAATCTCCTCTATATTTTCCTCTATATGGATTAATCACACTATAATTTATTATATTTAATTTAAAAGTATGCATTTCGTTTATACTTTGAATTTAAAATAATTTATTGAAATACCTTTCAAAATAATTAAGTGATCTAAAATATTCATTAATTTATTTTATAAGTGAAACAATATATAATTTTCCGAAACACTATCAAAAAATAAATTACGAAGTTTTAGCTAATACATTTTAATCATGATTACCATATAATTAAATAATTAAAGAATAAAGAATTAATATATATATATATGTGTGTGTGTTGTGTTTTGTATAGATGGTGAACAGTGCCCGCTATATATAGCGTAATACTGTTCAATCCCCCATTTGGTGTGGCGTTTGAGGGGTCGTTGGACTCCTCCAACCTCATACATGGTGTCCAACTCCATGTATAGAGGACCCTTGGAGATGCTCTAAGCATTTGAAATCTCTAGTTTTTTTGGGTACATTAGTAACTCTCCCCGTGTATTTTTTCTGTTCAATTTTCTTTCTTTATCTGGTATTGATGTTGTTATTGTTAAGAGTCATAAGCTTTAATTAGTCAATCCTATCCAATAATGTGAAAGGAAGATAGATTTGATGGGCTATGTCCGAGTTTAGGGAACTGAGAGACCTTTTAATCGGACTGCATAAATTAGGGGACGACCTATATGTTATATATTAAAAATAAATGATCTTTTTTTAATCACGAAACTCATTATCCCGTGTAATAATTAGTTGTTTCATCGTCTCCATAAAATTGTAATAATTATACTTGGTGAGGGAATACAAATATGCATAACCTCACTCCGTCAAAGATTAATCAATATAATGGCATTCTTGATTGTATGGGTTTTTTTCGGAGAGGATCCCACAGAAATTATACAAGTAATGATGATGCTTATTAACGAATCAATACATGAAATGAAATGGGTCCATCTCAATTCCTTATATATCCATAAATTAATAACTCAATTCATCTCTACTCTTTTTACCCTCGTTCTTGTAAGTACCGATGATTTACATGGAGTAAGATTGGTACCATACGCCTGCAATGAACCGTGACTGATTGTTCAGACACATATCCATGATTGCGTGTATGCAAGTGTATCCATCCCAACTTTGTCTAATCGATGGCTACCCATTCTTATGGTTGTTTTGTTTACTTGTGGTATGAATGTCCCTTGCGTACACTGCCTCACAACACATCACCTTTCCTCGAAATATAGATTGATTGTACGTATAATTTCAACTATAGTATTATCTCTTTGTCTCACCAAAGCTTAAGATATTTACTTACTTTACCTGCCTCTTCTCAGTACCGTGTCTCAGTGCTGATGAATAGGTTAAAATATCATATACGTATATATATATTATTTGATATTTGTTGGTGTAAATGTGTAGCACGGCATATTCACGTATGATGAGGAAAGATGACGTCGTACGGCGTAAGAGAATCTCATTACGATATATATGGCATTATCATATCGTCCATTAATGGGGAGGAGGAAATGTTCGATAGATCAACTGAAAACGACACAGATATCTATTGAAAAGGCTCATAGATATACACAACAGTTTGATGATTTTGCTCATAAAGACAAAATGGATATCAGCAGCGTATGGAGGGCCGTTCGAATATTACACGAAAGAGACTAGTAAAACAGTATGAGTATCACTGGCGTGGAGTCTTTGGCAGTCCTTGGAGATTTAAACGGCTTTAATTAGATACCTACTTTTAGAAATATATGTCTATTATTGATGAATATATGCACGCGTCACAAAGTACGTACCACCAATGCTACTCCTCTACAGCAATATGTAAAGTAGATCTTTACGAATCCATGCATTGATGCATGCATGCATGCCCTACGCAGAGACTGACGCACCCATATGAACTATTAATAGCGATTTCTTCTTCTATTTCTTGAAAAAAAAAAACAGAATCTTTTCTTAATAATAATGTTTATTTATATTGCTTCCGGGCTAGGATGGGCCTTCTGTGCCCGACATAAAGCCCAAATGGACGTGGTTGACGGGCCTTGATTGTAGTAAGTGCCCGACATAAAGCCCGATCGTAAGCTAATTCCAAGATTTGATTTTTTTAATCGCTTCTCTAAAACTAAGTACGTGGGATGTAATATAATATACGTCATCGTCTTGTGGTTTCCTGCTAGTTGAGAAGTTAATTCAATGAACATCGCCTCGCTGCAAGGAATCGTAGTCCGCCCAATGGATGATTGTAACCGAACTCTTCTTCCGCTTTGACATAACAAACCTTGAAATATGTTGGGAATGGTGGTGGGCCCCGCAGCGGAATTGGTCCCGTTTGGCTCGGTACGACGATCGGGAGAGTGAGACCCACGAGGTAAATTTGGTGGGACCCGCACAGTAACTACCACGGTAAAAATAAAATTACCGTAAGGTAAGAAAGAACACCAGAATTTTAACGTGGAAAACCCTCTGTTAACGAAGAGGGAAAAACCACGGCCGAGTCGGCAAAATCTTCACTATAGTAAAATTACAACCCTCGAATTTTTACTATCTCACTTTTACCACTCGTGTTTACCTCACACCTCTCTGTGGATGTGGAACCCTATCAGTTCTACCTGAACTGATAACCTCACAATTCACTCGAACTATTTCTCTCTATTTAGTAAAACTCGAATGAGCTTGTGATGATAATAACTGAAGAATCCTCAGCCTATTTATAGATGTCTTCAGCTTTTCTGGACCACTCGAAACGGTAGCCAGGAATCCGCCGCGTCGCCCTTCAATATGAACCTTTCATTAAAATAATATTATAATATAATATTATTTTTTCTTTGTTCTTCTTTGGTGTGCGTTGCCTGTCAAGGCTGGACCTAACAATTCTTCCCCTCCAGCCTTATTCATTATTTGCGGGGGAGATCTCCTGCCGCCTCAGCGATAGCCCATGCCAGCGACCCTGACGCAGAATTCAGTCTTCTCCTTGGGAATAACTTTCGTCAGAATGTCCGCAACATTCTTGTCTGTGTGGATCTTCTCCAGCTTGAACGCTTTTTCCTCAACAGTCAGTCTGAGCCAATGGTAACGAACGTCGATGTGTTTCGTCCTCGAATGATACATAGTATTCTTGCTCAAGTCCAAAGCACTTTGACTATCGCAAAATATTATGTACTCCTCCTGCTGAATTCCCAACTCCTGAAGAAATCTCTTCAACCAGAGCATCTCCTTGCCAGCTTCTGTTGCTGCAACATACTCCGCTTCAGTAGTTGATAAAGAAACACATTTCTGTAACCTCGACTGCCATGAGATAGCTCCCCCTGAGAATGTAATATGTATCCCGACGTTGACTTTCTGCTGTCAAGATCACCGGCCATATCAGCATCCGTATAGCCTGTAAGAAAACATTTACCACTTCCAAACGTTAGACATAATTTGGAAGTTCCTCTCAGGTACCTCAAGATCCACTTCACTGCTTCCCAATGTGACTTCCCGGGATTCGATAGAAATCGACTCACAACGCCAACTGCGTGAGCGATATCTGGCCTCGTACACACCATGGCGTACATCAAACTTCCGACCGCCGATGAATATGGAACATCTGGGACATCTTCTCCGTCTTCGTTTGTTGATGGACCGGATTTCTTTCGCAACTGAAAGTGTGCGGCAATGGCGTGCTAACTGGCTTAGCATACTTATTTGAACCTCTCCAGAACTCGTTCAATATAGCGCTCCTGGGATAACCATAATTTCCCAGCTTTTCGATCTCGGGTAATCTCCATTCCGAGAATCCGTTTTGCCGAACCCAAATCCTTCATGTCAAACGTCTTTGACAATCTTTCTTCAACCTGCTAATCATCTCTGCATCTTGTCCGACAATTAGCATATCATCAACATACAGGAGAAGAACGATAAATTTACCGTTAGAGTATCTCCGGACGTAAACACATGGATCTGCATCTGTTCTCTTGAACCCCTGATGCACCATGAAAGAATCAAATTTCTTGTACCACTGCCGTGGAGCTTGTTTCAGACCGTACAAGCTTTTCTTCAACCGGCAGACCATGTCCTCTTTACCTCTAACCTCGAACCCTTCGGGTTGTTCCATATATATCTCCTCATCAAGATCACCATGCAAGAATGCGGTCTTCACGTCGAGTTGCTCCAAGTGAAGATCCATTGTAGCAGCTAGTCCCCAGTATGACTCTGATTGAACTCATTTTCACGACCGGTGAAAATATCTTCGTCAAAGTCGATCCCCTCCTCTGAGTGAAACCTTTGACCACTAATCGAGCCTTGTAATCTGACCAGCTTGCCATCATCCTTCTTCAATTTGTACACCCATTTGTTCTTGAGTGTCTTCTTTCCTTTTGGTAATCGAACTAACTCGTACGTATCATTCTTCTTCTTCAGAGAATCCATCTCCTCTTGCATGGCCTTTGTCCAACAATCTTTGTCCCTACAAGATTGTACTTCCTGGAAGCTCTCTGGCTCCCCTCATCATAATCAAATATAATCAGAACTCGAATACCTCGTAGATGGTTGCGTTCCCTAGTTGACCTTCTCAGATGAGGTTCAACTGCTTCTTGCACATCCGAAGGCTCCCCCTGCTCAGTACCTTCGGTGTGTTCATCTACGACATGTTTCATCATCTCCAATGGCTGGCTCTTCTGATTCAGGCTCTGATTGATGCATTCCTTCCTCCGTGAGACCGTCATATGGAATGCTGGCTGGTGTAATCGTCTAAACAACCGCCACTGTGGATTTCGTCACATCCACATCTGAGTCGCCCATGATCTCATGCTCATGGAATACTACGTCGCGACTTCGAACAGCTTCTTCTTCTTTGGATCCCCAAAGTCTGTAGCCGAACTCCCATCGTCTCCGTACCCAACAAAGATGCAAGGATTTGATTTATCATCAAGCTTCGATCTTTGCTTCACGATAATCGCTAAAAAAGCAAGGTAATCTGAATACTACAGGTTAAATCTTAGTTGGAATGGAAGATAAGATAGAGAAATCACACTCACTGTTGAGGTCTACTAACTGGCTCGAGGGCTTCAACCGTGACAACACTGTTTCCTCTGATAACCTGAAGCGTACAGAATTGCAAGAGTAACATGCTGAGATCCTTCGATATTTATGGGAAGTGGAAGATGACTAAAGAAAAGTTAGTCGTGGAGCTGGAAAAGGCTTACCACCATTCCTATGTCGGTTTTCTCATTTCCATTCACTTCCACCGTGTTGTCCACCACCAGATTCATAACTGATCGAACCCGCGAAGTGTTCCAACGACCATACGGTTAGCATTAAGCTTTACTACTGACATACAAAAACATTTCATCAAATTTGACGTTAGGTGGTGAGAAGGGCATCGTATTGAAACATAAATGCAAGCCCATCACTTCACTAAACAAAAATGCAGCAGAACTGAAACAGCTGATAATTTAGGCCAAAAGAACCTGAACTAGAATCGTTACTCCACACACACTGCATATAAGCCCAAAAAATATAAAAAAAAAAAAAGAAACCAAGATATCAGAACTCACTCTGCAGCTTCTTATCCATGTACCTGCCATAGCAAATTCGAACAGGGAAAGCTATCAATTCCACTGGAGAAAATTTATACAGAAGAACAAAAAAAGAGTTTGCAAGCTAAAAGAAAAATTAGAGGCGACTTACTTCTTGAGATCCGGCGGTTGTCCTGATCTGCTCATGGCGAAACCTGAATTCTAGAAATTTGCTCTGTGTTTTTAGGTTTGTTTATGGCTCGCCAAACTAAACCCTAAAAATTGCAATACGAGGCTAAAAGCCAAGGCGATGGTGATTCAGATTTTATATGTAATTGAATGCCTTGTAACGTTATTGGGTTTGAATAAGTGGGTCCGTAGGGCTTTAACATATTTGGGCCGACATCATCAGCCCAATATATCATGGCCCATTTTCCAGGTGTCGTTACAGCGAACCAACGTCTTCATGTAGTTAAGAAAGTGTGCTATGCTATTCGTCTTTTGATGTAATAAAACAACTCAATCGTCGCATGGATTGATCACCTGGTACTTGGACTACTAATCGAATCGAACTCGAAAAATCATTTACACACTACTTAAGAAATCGAATGATACATCATTTAGGGTCTATGTTCTAAACCCCATTTTCAACAGTTCGAACAACAATAGCTCGTTCCAAGTGCCGGGCAATCACCTGCAGTCTTGGGGTGCATTGGTCGTCGTGCCTGGCTCACGATGGCTCGAAGGGTGTCCGTCCTTTCTAAACTCAGTCAAATATGTAACGTTTACGAATCGAACCTTTTTTCCCACCATTCTCTTCATTTCCTCGACAGCCTCGCCGATTATCAAGTTGTCGAACGGGCCGGGCCCGATCTTCGTCTGATCTGTTTCTGGCCCGTCGCTCGTATTGCAGTGTCCTCCATTCTTCCAATCCCCACCCTACAAAGCTTCTTCTCCTATATCGCCATCATAAATCAACCTAAGTATGCCAACATTCCCACTAACAACGCACCTTCGCCTTCTTCCCAAACTTCCCCACACCTCTTCTTCGCAAATTCCCCGCACCTTCTCTCGGCAACGTCGACGCACGCGTTCGTCTCCATCTCCTCGCACTTCTCCCTGTCCCTAAAGTCGTCGGCCTTCGACACTCTCAAGAGCGATTGCCACCAGGGTGGTTTGCATTTCTCCGAGGCGGCGAGCGAACACCCAATTCGTGCTCCGGCAAGACACTGATCCGTGAGCTGGGCTTCGCAGTGACGTTTCGCTTGAGCCCGTTTGAGGGGAGAGTCGAAGGCGAGGATGTAAGGGCTGAGAGATTGGTCGAAATTCGGGTCGTCGTCGACTTTGATGGGTCGGCGAAGGAGGGGCAGGTGGTGGGGGAAGTGGGTCAGAGTCACCGCCGATGAGTAGTCGTCTTCGCCGTCGTATGTCGGTGGAGATTGCGCTTGAGTTGGTGGCATTTTTTTTCTTCGAGCTAGGAGATCAGCAAATATGCTGGTGACAATTACACTTGAGGCGACTTACTTTTGAGATCCGGCGGTTGTCCTGATCGGCGAAACCTGAAATCTGGAAATTTGCTCTGTGTTTATGGCTCGTCAAACAAAACCCTAGCAATTGCAATGCGAGGCTAAAATTCGAGCTGATGATTTCAGAATTTGCATGTACAGCTAAAATTGATGCCTTTGTAGTAATGTCATTGGGCTTGAATAAGTGGGTTTTTAACATATTTGGGCCGACAATCATCAAGCCCAACATCTTAAATGACCATGGCCCATTTCCCAATGTCGTTTGAACGAACGACGTCTTCATGGAGTACTAGGAAAGGCGCTGTTTGTCGCTTGATGTATAAACGACTCCTCACTAAAAAGACGATCGTTCGATGCATGGATTGATCACCTGGTACTAAAGATTTTTC
This sequence comes from Craterostigma plantagineum, assembly GCA_027422505.1. Taxonomy (NCBI): domain Eukaryota; kingdom Viridiplantae; phylum Streptophyta; class Magnoliopsida; order Lamiales; family Linderniaceae; genus Craterostigma; species Craterostigma plantagineum. The sequence goes on from JAPQWV010000785.1 coordinate 128,808, forward strand.
AATCGAAGCGAATCAAAAACGCCATTTACACACTACTTACGAAATCAAATGATATATCATTTAGGGGCTATGTTCTAAATCCCATTTTCAACAGTTCGAACAACAATAGCTCGTTCCAAGTGTCGGGCACGCCGGGCAAGCACCAATGGCTGCAGTCTTGGGGTGCATTGGGCGGCGTGCCTGGCTCACGATGGCTCGAAGGGTGTCCGTCCCTTCTAAACTCAGTCAAATAGGTCACGTTTACGAATCGAACCTTTCTTCCCACCGTCCTCTTCATTTCCTCGACAGCCTCGCCGATTATCAAGTTGTTGAACGGGCCGGGCCCGATCTTCTTCTGGTCGGTTTCTGGCCCGTCGCTCGTATTGCAGTGCCCTCCATTCTTCCAATCTCCACCCCTGCGATCGATAGAAATTAACTTGTTACGTACGTGCATAAGAAAGATGCGCATTCGACGGTAATGGAATAAACCTTGCCTGAAATGGACAGGCGAGTAGCTTCGAAAGAACACTATACTCTTTTCGGGGTCTAAACTGTTCGACATCCATCGATCCAAAGTCTTTAACGACCTTCGAAAAGCCTCCATCGCATCCATGGTGAGGTTAACGTCGTTCCCTTCTTGAAAATAATGCCCCCTTCAACAAAACGCACAATAAGAAAAAAAAAGACTGTTATTAGTACCGCATCCATTTAAGTGCAAAGAAAAGGGCAGCTTATTACGATTTCACGGTCTTGTCTTGATTCCACCAATGGCCAGCGCTGAAAACGAGTACGTCGGCCCCGACCCATCGGCTGGAAAACCAATGTAGTCTGTCGACTCTTATGACTCCTCGAACTTGTTTAGGGGCGTTTTTTAGGGGGCGGTCGATGACGACCAAGTAGGGCACTCTGTAGTATTGTACGGTGAGGTTGTGTTGTTGGAATCTTATGGAGAGGAAGCCTTTGTGTTTGGTTATGGGGCTTCCGTGTTCTTCGAATACCGTGGAGATGTTCGAAACGCCCTGGCGAGCATGCATATCAGTGATTCCCATTGGTTTCTGCCTATGGAGTCGCCAGCGAACACTATGCGTGCGTTCTTGGCGCGTTCGAGGAAATCCTTTGCATCAAATCTGGGAAAAAGAATCAAGAGCTACCTTGAATGCACATGATGAAAACAGAATCGTTGACGATCTTGATATAGTAATATAGAATATTACGTCGTGATTATTGACCCCAAATTAATGGTCAAGTCAATGCAATGGGATATACATGGACTTTGAATCATTCAACTGGGAAAGAAAGAAAGCCATTATCAGCATCACTCTCCAGAAACATTTTCTATATTTAACTCAATGCCCACATGGGCAACCTCGAGCAACGATTTCTCACAGAATACGATAAGAAGATGAGTTCAGCAAAAAATTATGATCACCACAAGCGAAGAGCCATCGTAAACTGCAACTTGGAAGGATTTAGCTCGTTCCATCTTTCTTGAAATTAAAACCCTGAAAATCAATGGATCTAGCTCGTCGTTCATCTTTCCTATGAACAAGGATGATGATGACAAGCGAATAATCCTTCATTTTCACTCGTGGATCTTCCATAATAGCGATTAATTCGACAATAACACTGTAATTACGTCATTACTATTCCTCTAAATCAATGATGAAATGATCAATATATATATACCTTGGAAGATTACATCCATGTGGTTGCCAACGCCATTTCTGGTAATTCAAATCTCGTCTGCCATTCTTATGGCATCTAAATCCAGGATCCAGAAATGGGCACGTCTCATCGTATCTGCTAAGAGGTTGATTCTCGTCCCAAACCCATCTTCCATACGAATAATCGCAATCCTTTGCCTGAGAATCTGTATTTTTGGGTAAAACTTGTGCCAAGAAACCCAAGCTAAAGAGAGATCCTATCTTAAATGGGCTCAACACGTTGTATGAAACGATGAGAGTGGCGATTACAGAGAGAAAGATCAGCAAGTGATTGAGTTCTCTGTGTAACAATGGCTGACACGGTATGTGCAGCTTCGTTTGCATGAAGGGCAGAAAATACCAGAGAGAGGTTGACGAAGAGCCAATTGTGTTATTCCTATTTATATATCATACCTATATATGGCTATGGTTAACACGAATTTAGATAAAATGGCAAGGATAATTAATATTTGATTAATCAGAGCATCGACAGTAAATTTACAAACTTGGAACTTCATATCGATATTCTGATCCAACCCAACATATGACAACCAACACTTCACTTCAAGAACGCTAACTTATTGCATTTCATGATTTCATCAGACAAGCTCTCTCATTCGAGCAACCTTCTGTGCTTACACCACGCAATAGCAGCGATGTATAGAAAAAGACAGCCAAAAGAACTTCCCCCGACGGTCCAAAGAAACCTCGTCATACCGTGTACTGTGTCGCTGAAGATCTCTATCTTTATATTCATCCCAAAGATTCCCGCTACAACCACGAAGCAGCTTACCACAAGCGTGGCCGTCGTTAGCATCACTCCCATTTGGAGAAGGTGATTTTGCTTGTCGTCCAACATAATGTTGATGTAATCTTCTGTATCATCTACATACTCCCTCAGCTTACACACAGAAAACACACATATGAGATATAAAACAAATCCCAGCTAGCAGATAAGAGTAACTTCACAATCATCTGAGTTTGTATGAGGAAATATATACTTACAGTGGACAGCTTATTCAGAGTGCCCTCTATCTGGACAAAGTAACGCTTCCAAAAGCATTTCGAGCTCTTCGACGTCGAGGTGTTTGCTTATAGCACTGCGTGTGGTGGAATGAGTCCTATGACTGTCATTGCCAAGAACATTACGGACACCACCTTCAGCAGATAATTCAACAGGAGTTCTGCATAGTTGGAATCACACATTTCAGAAAGTGATACTTGAATTATTACATGATATGCTATCTAGGAAGCTGATAATAGGGAAGTTTTGACATTGCCTGTCACCCATTTCGGGCTGATCGAAATCTTCGACGAAGTCAGCTTGGTCATCAATGGACGTAACAGAGGAGCTTTCGAGCAGTTTTTCGGTTAAGTACATCTCTGCCATGTCGTCGTCATCGTCCAGCAAATGCTCCAACTCATCCCTTACCTGGTAAAAAGTTGTGCCCAATGGTTCAGATTAAAGAATGACTATAGAATTAGCAACTATGTACGACGAATTGAAGAAACCTTCTGCACTCGACCAGTTATGGCAACCAATCGACTCTTTATCTGTCGCACACGCTCCAAGTTGAGCGTACTGATTTTCGATGTCAGTTTATCTAAGGCGGGATGTGCTTCTTGTTCGAGCGTCCTTGCCTAGTTTTGAGGTAGAGAAAAATATAACCAAGATCAGATTGATCATTCATATGTAGTAATATTTACAAACTGAAAGCACACCACACCACTTTTAACAAAAACAACAATAGAAAAAATTTACCTCATTCTCCAAGCAACTACAAGCAGCCTCGAGACAAGCTTCCAAGGCAACAAACTCAAAGGGAAGCAGTTTGGGCCCATCTCGATTTTCCACTGATTGTTGTTCGTTCCCTTCAGGCTTTGCATTGCTTTCTTTCATTTCGAAGTGGTTTGAATTATTCGAAGGACTCTCAGGTCTTGATCGTGGCTCTTCCATGTTGTACAAGTTAGTCCAATCTCCTTTGTCACCATCTCCAGCATCCTTTAATTTCGGTCATAATGAAACTAATCTTCAGTTATCAACTTTTACCTCAATTTTTGGTTATCATAACAATGGTCAAGCAAAGCCATGGAAAGCTCCCGAAATAGCTAGAAGTCAAAGCACGGTCTAAAAACTGAGATTCCATTAAAGCTGTTTTGGAAAGCTTTTGGCCTTTGGGGAAAGTACTAAAGCAGCACTCTGTACTGTAGTAGCAGAGGGAGTCATTAATAAGACAAAACCCAATTAATTGAGAGAGGAAAAGGAAAGAACCTGAGCTTTATCCGCCTGATGATGCCTAAAAATCCTTCTCTGCAGCTCATCGACGAACGGAGCCACCGAAGGATCCTTAGAATTCAACAGCAGCACCTCTTGCGCCGTGATAATCGCCTTGATGTGCTCCAAATTGATAACAATCGCCCTTTCACGGCCCAAAACAGTCGAAGGATACGATAAAAGCGGGTCCAATATACGCAGATCACGCGCCGGAAGCCCCGTTCGTCTCATGACGGTGTGCTTCCCCGCTTCCTCCACCCGCGCTTGGCCGGCGGAGTCCAGTAACAGCCATGGCCGGACGCCAGCGACTACCTTCTTCCGGTGAGCGACGGTGGGCGGAAGATTAGGGCGGAGGATGGTTTGATCTGCGGCGGATTCACCGTCGGCGTATGGCGCCGGGGTGTGCTTGGGCAGCTGAGTTCTCATCTTCGAGCGCGGTGGTGAGCTGGAGAGCAGACCAGAGTATTATGCGGCGATCGATCGACAAAAAGTGAAGAATCAATGCCAATCGGGTCGGGTCCACTCATTACTCGGGTTTAAAAATTGTATATAGATATAACTAATTACATCAAATAACGACGACAAACTCCACCTTCATGAAAAAGCCAACAAGTTTATCTTGATCGGCGGCGGCGGCGGAGTAAAATGGCCGCGGCCTTCTCGCCTGTAAGCGCGGCGCTGACTCTTCTTTTATCTTTTTTATTCCTTTACATCGTTTTTGTTTTGCTGTGTGCTTATACGAGTTATGATATGTCTTGTGGAGCAATAATGATGATCGTTTATTATTGGCAATCAATTGTCTCTCACTCTCATCAAAATCTTATACCATTACGTGGGATCTCTTACAAAGTTCATCTCTAAACAATAACGTAGAATATAATTAACTTGAATGATCTTCTGTTTGATCCATTATCTATCAGCGTCGACCATACCTCGTACTCAAAGAAGCAACTTGTTCGACACACGAAGAATAATCAGCAGGCGAATCCTTCTTCCAGAAATCCATATGCATCCTCAAAACATCTCTTCCCTTCTCCTTCGCACCCTCCCCACAGTTGGCCTGCAAAACCATGCACACCTTGGCAACCGTCCCGACCCTGAGCATCTCTGTAAGCACGCCCTTCGTCGCTGAGAACTTACACAGCGACCAAACGATCGAAAGCGCCCTATCGTCGGCCGTCGAGGACGCCGTTAGAATCCTCTTCGTCACCAGGGCAATCCCCGCCGCATGGTCGAGGAGCTTAGCCCTGCCGTCCGCGCACGAACACAGTTCGGCCAATATTCCGAGTATTAGCTCCGTCGTTCGCCTTTCTTGGACGGCCCTCAGTTCGAGCTCTATCAGGTGGAAGACCGCGTTCGACTCTATCATTAGCAGACGGTTTCTAAACGAAGCCGTTGCTAATTCTGACAGGACTCGAAGGAGCGCGTTCGCCGCCTTTTGGCATACGGTAGTTCCCTTATCGCCAGATATGTAGGAAAAGATCGTCGAGAAAAGATCGGGCTTGAGCCTATCTAATGTTATGAGCGTACTAGTAGTAGTAGTAGTTCGTCGGACGACGACTAGTAGGGTTTTCAGCACTTGCGCGGCGTGGAATTTTAGTACGATCGTCTTTTCATCCAAGCTGCTGCTGCTGCCGTCCTCTTTGAAACCTAAGATCCACGTCAGAGAATCCACGACTGCTTCTTCGTCGTCGTTCGCCTCTCTTGACTGTCTTTCCAACATCGTATGTCGAACGTTATAAAGGATGCCGAGCGCTTCTTCCAAGCCGTAAACTATTCGTTTTCTGTAACACCTGACGATGAATGACGAGAGGGCGCTAACAATCCCTTCCTCGACCATGAAAACCCTGTTCGCCTCGCTCTCCGAAGCAAGGCCCTCCAACTTACGAAGAACCTCGATGAGCTTCGAACTGCTGCTTCTATTATCACTGTCGTGGAGATTTCTCAGGAGATTGGCGACCTGAGATTTGTTGATGAGGGGAGGTTCGATCGGAGGAGGGGCACGGTGGTTCGTGGCTGACCAGGCTTGGATCAGGCGGCTCAGCGTGTGGTTCGGGGTTAGGCTCGAGCCTCTGGGCAGGGGCTGCTTGGTGACGGGGCATATGGTGGCGGTGGAGTTGATGGCTAGCCATCGCTCGATGCTTTGTCGATCGTAGGTTATCCCCGAGACCGTTGTCACGGGATCTTTCATCATCTCAAGTGAGATGGGACATATGAAGTACGAGGGAACTGCTTCTTCGTCGTCCATGATTATTGATGATGACGATTTGATCATGGAGATCAATGGAAGTAGAAGATGGTGATCTTCTGTAAGAACATGACATTACACACAGTCACAAAGATATAATATATGTATTTATTGTAGGAGGATATGGAGAATGGGATGCTTTTTCTTTGTTGGATTATATAGTCTTTTGGCAAGAGAATGAGATGCTTGATGGTCTTCGGTAAGAGAATGCGGCTATTTTTGAAGTTCATGTGTAATTATTCAAAAGAAAATAAAACATGGAAAGTACAAAAGGTCATAGGTTCTCACGGGAGAGTTCGGTGTCTGGTCAAAATGCGCGTTATATGCCAAGAGACGCAGACTAGGAGCGTTTACTTGTAATTGGAGTTTCCAATATACCATTAGTGAGTATTAATTATTATAAATACTATTGATGCCCCGGCGGTAAGTCTGTTTATAGAAGCTTATATAATTCAATCTCTTTTTGAGAAAAATGAGGCTGTTCAAAGTTGCAGCAGGGCTAGATTAATAGCAAGTCACATTTATTTGAAACAAAAACCTGCAGTACCATTTAATTTTGAATTTTTACGAAATTAACTAGAAAAGAGCTGAGTCAAAAGTCAAGTAAACGGTCAATGGTTATGTTGTTTCTTTCACGGCACCAATTGGGCCTGAATCCAAAATATAGGCCCATTAGAGTCATTGGCCCAACCAAATAGCGTATGCCTGAAAACAGAGTTGGGCTTTTGCCCAACAATTTCTAAATTTAGTGTTTTTTTTCTTTAATTACCGAAAAAATCTTACAATTCCTCATTTCACTCTCCTCCCCTCGTCGTCGACAACACACTGCCAAGAAAGTAACCAAACTAGCAAAAGCAACAACCACAAACTTGGAATGATTTCATGTCCGTAAACATGTCAATTTCTCCAGAAAACATAGGTTCGAAATGAGAACTCACAATAATACCCCTTCAAAATCCGATGATTCCCGACACCAAGCAGTCCGCCTGGAATACCCAATTAGCTCGCACCACCCTCCTCCGCCGCCGACGCCATCGTCTTCGTCTCCTTCGCCGATAACCTCCGCCTATCCGAGCCCCGCACGTCCACCACAAAGACCCACCTATTTGAACCACATTCAGCCCGAGAAATCCTTCTCCTTCGGAAACCTAATGCTCGTCTTGCTCGTCGTTTTAGTCACATTCATGTGCTTGATCAGCCTCACCGTGTTCCTCGTCTTCGGCACCCACATGCCCGAATTCGAAGCCCATTCCATAAAGGTGTCGAATTTCTCAGCCACGAACGCCTCCGTGTGGGGGCTTTGGGAAGCCCAGGTGGCCGTGACGAACGCCGACAAGAAGTTCAGCGTCAAATTCGAGCGACTGATGTCGTTGGTTTTGTACAAGGGAATCGTCCTGGGAATCTCTGGTTTTCAGGAGGTGGAAGTGAAGCAGAAGCAAACGGTGAAGCTGAACTTCAGCGTTCGTTCGACGGATGAGACTCAGACCATAGACGAACACATGAAGGGTTGGGGTTTGCCAGCGCTTGTCTCGGATTGGAAGGAAGGTAGTGGGGTGATGGATTTCAGCGTAAGGCTTTCCATGGATGCTAATTTTTCTTCTTCTTCTTCTTCTTCTTCGGAGGATATGGCTTATAAGAGTCAGATTGGTATGAGGGTTTTTTGCGATGATATGAGTTTGAAATTCTCGGCGAAGAGCGAAGGGGCTACGAAGCCAGGCTTGGTGAGCAGATGTCTCATACATTAGCATATGTTGTAATATAGATAGATGCATGGATTTGATATTAGTTATAGGGTTTGATTTATTGTTTGGTTCTTTGAAAATCTTTAGATTGAGAAAAAAGAAGCGAGAATTTTTCGAATCGATATGTGCATCGTCTGATATATGGTGCAAGTATATGTGCGATTTTTGAGAGAAGAGAAAGAAAAGAAACATTTTTGGAGTATTTTTCATGTGTGTTTTATTTCAGTCACGCCGAAGATGTAACGGCTGCATGGCTAAATTTCTAAGATATTTAATTTTCATGCCTAAGATGCAATCTAACTTTTTGATTATTTTACTTATCCATAAGTTGACTACATAGAGAAGTTGTAAAGAAAAAGTAGTTGTCTTCTACATTACGGAAACACGAGGCATTAAATTAAGATTTGCAAAAGCTTTCATCTTCCACATATTATGAATTCATGATTTTGGAAAAATTCAATTCCATAATGATCGTTATTTTTATCATAAGCATTAAATAATGATCTCCTTCGGCAAATGAATTAAATATGTGTGTGTTGTTGAGGTAGATGCGCCAACCTCTCATATCCTTATAGTTTATTCTTCTTACTTTGTATTCTGTCTTTTTTTATCCAAAAAGATGTAAAGCAATGTGCCTTCTTTTTAATCCAGTGGCGTTGGAATAATGAATATTCACCTAAAAAGTTCGCATCACAAAAATTTATATTCCATGTCCTATGGATCCTCCACGAAGATAACTTTAACCTAAAGCATATTATCAAATCATAGAACCAATGTTGTAATTGAATTTTCACTAAATACATAAGGCAATTTAAAAATTTAAACACAATACAGAAATCACATTAACCCACCCAACCACCACCTATATCTATCGACCCTATATAAATAACCATCAATATCACACAATATATCCCACACTTCACAACCACAAAAGAAACAACCTTTCACGCGCACCACCGTCCACCACCGTAGACCACCGTCCACCACCGCCATAATAATGTCCGAAAAAGTCTGCGAACTCCACGAAGCCCGCCACCGTAGATTCCTCCGTCGCTCCCTCGCCGCTCTCTTGATCTTCGCCTTTCTAATCCTCCTCATAATACTCATCGTATGGGCCGTTCTCCAGCCGAGAAAACCCTCTTTTACCCTCGAAGATGCCACCATCTTCAGCCTAAACGTCTCCGCCCCCAACGTCATTTCCGCCACTCTCCAGGTCAGCATCACCTCGAGAAACCCTAATTCCAACATCGGCGTCTACTACGACCAAATGTCCGTCTACGCATCCTATCGAAATCAGCAGATAACTTACTACTCCGTAATATCGCCCGTCTACCAAGGGCACAAAGGGGTCAATCTGTGGTCGCCTTTTCTCTACGGTAACAACGTCCCAGTCGCTCCTTACAACGGGATAGCCTTGGGACAAGATCAGGGGAGAGGGTCCATTTCGCTGACCGTCAAGCTCAACGGGCGGGTCAGGTGGCGGGTCGGGTCGTTCGTTTCGGGCCGGTATCACCTGCATGTGGTCTGCCCCGCGGTTATTCCGATTGGGAATGGTAATAATAAGAATGATGGGACTGTGGTTGGGAGTGGGCCGGTCATCAAGTACCAGCTTTCTCAGAGTTGTAGCGTCAACGTTTGATCATTTGATGATCGATGATGGCTAATATATATGAATAATATATTATATAATATTCCATTTTGGGTTCGTCTTTTGCTTTTATCTTTTACTTCTACCCCTTTTCATGCTGCTTTCTATGGCATGAATTGGGGTTCGACGTACGTAATCGAGAAGATATCAAGCGTACAACGTTATTATACTCGTGATCGATGGGCGAGGAATAATGTTAAGAATGAACTATGAATTCTTAAAGAAGGCATTGACCATGTGATGTAATTTGATTACATTATTGGTAGGTTGTAAGCTTGGGGAGTTATGTGCAGTGCAATAATTATTGCTTCAAAGTGAATTTGACAAAATAAAATAAAAGGATTCCAACCAACAAAGACATTATGAGGCTTGGCTAAGGAGCTTTTATTAGTCCCTCGTGGAGTATTACCGTTTTCTTTGGGAGGGATGCTTCTGTGGTGCCTCCCAAGCTTAGGAGAAACTGGGCGTGTAATAGGTAATATCTGCATATTAGGCGCATGCAGCGCATATCAAGCCTATGTATGTAATAAGCACTATTCATGCTAATTCGAACATATGGTGGCTGGTATGTAATGATAAGTGCTACATTACCTTCTTAAGCTCGACCTTTGGAGGAGGTTCCTTGTAGAAACTAGGCAGAGGCCTAGCTTTAAACGTCAAGCTCTTCCTGAACTGCTTTCTCTCTTCTAGTTCTTGATTGACCTACCAAGCATCAGCATTATTTCAGTAAACTTTGACTTCAGCATTAGCTATTTCGACTAGGCGAACCTGGGATTTTGCTCTGAGACTAACAGATTTGATGATCTTATCCGTGCTGTTGTCCACGTTGGGCGGCCCACCTCTCCTCGGGAAAGAGAAACTCGTCGTAAGGATTGACCTTGTGGTTCTTCCGAAAGCAACTACAGCTTTTGAATCTGTCTGATTATTCCTGCACAGCTTAACATTCTTTGTTAGGACACTGCTGTTTGAATCCTTAATGCGATCGAAGGCCTGCTGTTGATCTTTAGACGAGTTAGTAGTATTCGCCTCTCTGTCTTCGGTTTCCATAGCCAGGGAACTCTTTCTTGGCGATAAAAGGTAACAGATGAAGTGTTTGAACTCAGATAGTGATAATAATACATGAGGAGGAGAACATAGGCAACGTGTCCACCATCATCTTATAACAAGTAAAGAAGCAAGCTGCCCATCTATCATTACAGCAGAGCAATATCTTCTATTTGAGATTTTCAACGCTCTCATTCTGTAAAGCTACTAATAAAATACCACGGTCATGGCATCCACACCGCGATCAAATATATATCTTCATAATGATTCAAATACAATCAGTACAAAGGATAAAGTAACATAACACGCAAACAGAAACAGAAAAACATGCCAAACTGTGAAGGAGAATAGACCAATCTTTTTTCGTGAGGAAATGATCGTAAAAGCTTTCAGCTTTGACGATATCGAGTGATCTCAACGCCCAAGTAATCGACAGGGCCTATCACAGCCACGTGTGGCTTCCCAACCTGTACTCGGACAGCAGAAACCTGGGAAAACTTGTCCAAGACAGTCGATGCTATATGCTGAGCTACAGATTCAAGAAGGTTGTGCGGAGATCCCTCCACAACTTCTTTAACTATCCTGGTAGAAAGTAAAGTGATCATATGGTTGGACATAACAGGATTATTACAAAATTCAAAGACAGAGAGCCTTCAAGAAACTTTTCGGACAGCTTGCGTACCTATAGATAGCAGTGTAACTGATTGTATCTGATAGATTATCAGAACTACCAGAGGGTTTGAGATCCATCCACGCATCGACGTCGACGTTGAATTTCTGACCCAACTTCCTTTCCTCGGGCTTCACTCCATGGAAACCGTGGAACTTCAAGCCCCTAAGTACGAGCTTGTCTCCACTGATCACAGCTCCAATGCCTGTTATCACAGCTGATGAATAAGTACACGTCTCAAAAGAGTTCGTAATCTGACTCTATACTTTCAACAGAGACGACCGTCAAGTTGTCGAGTTTAACAATTTAAGTACTTGACATAATACTACGAGGTTAACGATATTATACTTCACTTAGTACTGCATCCGACATGTCGAAACAAGAAGTCGTCATCAACTGTAACGGATATAGCTTTTCAAAATAAACAGACGCAAATGGACATAGAACGAGCAGTATTCACCAATTAAATGTTGGAGCTGCAGAAAAAATATAAAATTAAGCAAAATTAGACTGAGATATGGCTGTCCAACTGAGGAGGCTACATCGCCAATGGCTAAGCTAAGCTAAGCTAAGCTAAGCCTATCAAAGGTGTATTTGACATGTTTTCCATCCGCCATCAGCATTGTGTCAAACTCATTATAGAAATGGATACTGTGAATGAAGCTGAAATGGAACCGTAACTTTGTCTTCCTAATTACTGAAACAACAGCAACCAGCAAATACGAACTTTCACTCAAATTCATCGAGGCACTGACAATCTCTTCAAGAAATTTAAGTTCTTCCAAAAACAGAACGAAACATCTTTCGTAATTACACCATCCAAAATTCCATAACAATTAAGTGACCGAAAACCATCACAACACTGCCGAAGCAAAAATTGGCCGCACATTCATAAACGACGTTGTTTTTCCCAGAGCTAACAAACGCGTACCTTCAGCCGACGAGGCCATGAATCCACCACGTGTTTATCGGATGAACTCCGGATTTTTTTGTTAAATAGGATTACTTTCGCGTGAAATAAAAAAAAAAAAAGGATTCTAGGTTTTCTAATTAAAAAAAAGGGATTGGGTGTTTTAAAAAAAATCGAAGTGTTTGATTATCATTTTGATCCGCTCGACTGAAATTTCATGTCGAAATGAGATTTTAATCGATGGGTTCGTGATTCTTATATGTATTAAATGATGGGTTCGACTGAAATCGACGTTTTCGAGTAAAAAATGATTTATTCGAATATTTTATTCGAACTATTCGAGTGAATTCGAATAGAAAAATAACACTTATTCGAGTAAAAAAAATTCGAATTAAAAATTCGAATTAATATTTTTCAATTCGAGTTTTTTTTTTTACTCGAATTGATTAATTCGAATAAATTCGAATTAAAAAAAATTATTCGAATTAATTCGAACTTTTTAATTACTAGAATAAATGCTACTTAAGTTGGGGTATTTCGGTAACTTTCGGTCCGTTCCCTTTTGTTTAATAAAAATAGGAAACACTCCCTTCTGTTAAATTAACCCACGAACTCCCTATCCTTCTCTGCTTACCTTTTCTCTTCAATGACGGAAAAGATGTAATTTATTTGTTTTGGACATAATTATTAACCTTTATTTAATTAGTTTCCGAAAAATTATTTTTGAGAGTCCGCATGAAATTCTACTTTATTTACTTACGACAAAGGTTCTGAAACAGGGTTTTCGAATCGGACCGGAATTTTAGTGGTTTAAGGTTTATGTTTAACCGGTATTGAACCGGAATCAAACCGGAGTAAAACGGTATCTTAAATATAATAGATATATATGTTATCTATGAATTAATTGCATAATACGAAAAATTACATGTTTTTATGGACTTTTTTCAAACTTTATTTAAAAAGGGATAAAATTAAATAAACGTAAATTGTGTAGGTTGTTATAAATTAATCGGTTGCTAAGTATTGAATCTATGAGTTGGGGTCAAATTTGAATAAAAATAAAATAGTGAACTAATAGGTTAATTATAAAATATAAAAAATAGGGTGTTGGATGGATTCGAACCCAAGTCCATTAAATAAAATATCAACAACTTAACCACTAGACCAACTTAATTTATTTATTTTTCTATTTTGTGCAATTTATTTAAACCAAAAAGAATTTATATATTTAAAAAAAAAAAAAAAAAAAGAGAGAGACGGACCGGAACCGGACCGGAGTTTTGACCGGTGCGGTCCCGTGATGACAACCATGCTTACGACTGTCCTGACTAGTTCACATGTGTGACATACATACTGCTAGAATTGGCCGCACATTCACTTTTCAATAATATTCTAGAATTGCGGCAGCTATTATACATAAGTACAATATATATGGCACATTTGCGGGGAGACTTGTAAAGTCACAATACTATCTTTGTTGCCGAGGAAAAGTGACAAGACTTGAAATAGGTGTGTGTATTAAATGATAAATTGAGTGTTGTGATCTAACGTTTAAGTATAAGGTGAACATTAAGATAATGGGGAATTGGATAGGCCGTGAATCTGACAACGTAAACGACGATGATGCAATACCATGCCTATATCATATGTGGTGCTAATTATATCAATTTTTAACATCCTCAACTTTAATATTATAAAAGTAAAAGTTAATTATATGTCATAGTTGTTGCATTGCCGGTCGGTCATTTAGAAACTTCAAAAGGGATATAAAGACGCATGCATGTAGGGAGAGGAAGCTGCCGCGAAATATACTCTTTTATTATTCTATCGTAGTGTACACAACGACTCTATAAATAAGTCCACCAAAAGGCTCAACACAAAGACACGCATTAATAATACTCTAATCACTTTTTTCTTTTCATCACTTCGTTGTTAGAAATAATAAAACCCTCAAGGGACAACACACACACGAACACCAGACACCACCATAACAATGGCCAAAGCCCAGCAGAAGAAAATCGACGACGACAACGATTCAATAATAACCTCATCGTCGCTGAAGATTATTCTAAGGCCAAGCAGAGATGATTTCGTGGTTCCCATTCGAGGAGCCATTAAAAAAAGAATATTTGCAGCGCTTATTATCGTCTTAAAGAAGGCCTTCACTTAATGGAAACAACATCTAAAGATGGAGCTGTTGTGATGCGCATTTTCTTTCTCTTCATCATCTATGTCGATCGTCTCTAGTACTGTATAATCAGGTTTGGGATGTATGTTTTTCTTTTCTTTGTCTCATATGATGATTTGGTGCTTCCTACAAAATGTCTTGTGACACACTGCCTGTGCAATACACACACACACATATCTATCTATCTATCTATATATATATATATATATATATATATTGAGCATATGCATCGTGTATTGTGCATCATCGTTGTAAAATGTAGTGGATCTTGTCATATCGAATACATGTATATGTGAGTCTGTGACGTTTATGTTGTGAACTTGTGATGCATATTAAAATGATCTAATGTGGATTAAAGGTATGGTATGTGATGTATCGTCAATTACTACTGTAAAACTGTTGAACGCAGATCAAAGTCTGAAGCCAAAACATACCTAGATTATCATTAGCTACTTAAGAATTTGAGAACGCTTCGCTCCCTTGAAAACATGCTATTAGGGTTTTCGTGCGTGCAGTCTGCATGTGTAATTGTGTATTTCTGAGAGTCGTCATCGTAACTTTTCTTCGAGTGTTGATTATGGAAGAGAGAGAGAGAGAGAGAGAGAGAGAGAGAGAGAGAGAGAGAGAGAGAGAGATAAATATTATATATATATATTCACATATCAATTTGTTAAAAATAAAAGGAATACAAAAAAATCGATATGCATTCTATTCTATTTTTACAAATTCATCACTGAGATGACAAAAGCCCGATATGACAGATTATATGGTTAATAATTATAAACAAGAAATCGGACGGTTATGATGATTAATCGTTTTATTTAAAGTACGATGGATGGACGTATCTTTGCTGAGGGAAGGAAGCGTAAAGATGAGCATTAAATTATTAAATAAGACCGAAAAGAAAACGATCAAGGGAGTTTATATTCGAAATCCTCTGTCACATAATCCGTGTCCCATTTTCTGTCCCACTCCCTTAAAATTGATTTTTATAATTATCAGAAAATATATGATATGGGTATCAAATTGATCATCATAAAATAAGGAATAAATTGGATGTGTTTGTTTATTTTTATCATATAATCTCATGAAATAACGACGATTTTATGATTTGGTAGACTATAGGATTAAAAGAGTTAATAAATAAAAAAGAAATTTTGTAAACTGTCGGATTTAAATTTTAACGCATCTGATCGTTTTGGGACATAGAGGGGGACGTGCTTATGGGACATATGCTTTCAAATCTGTATATCGGTTGAAATCCTCTGTCACATAATCCGTGTCCCATTTTCTGTCTCACTCCCTTAAAATTGATTTTTATAATTATCAGAAAATATATGATATGGGTATCAAATTGATCATCATAAAATAAGGAATAAATTGGATGTGTTTGTTTATTTTTATCATATAATCTCATGAAATAACGACGATTTTATGATTTGGTAGACTATAGGATTAAAAGAGTTAATAAATAAAAAAGAAATTTTGTAAACTGTCGGATTTAAATTTTAACGGATCTGATCGTTTTGGGACATAGAGGGGGACGTGCTTATGGGATCTGTAACCGTAGAAAATTTGATCGATTTTCAGTTTTATATATGTCATGAGCGAAGTTGCCACGAAACGTCGCCTCCCACCATCAATTTCTCCCATCCTACCTACAATACCGTCACTCATCTATTAATCTAAACTAGTTTTTTTAACCGTGCAAATGCACGGTATTAAATATATATAATTATTATTTAATGATAGAAATATTAAATTATATATTTAGAGTGAGTAGTTATTGTACAAAATGGGATAATGAGTAGTTTTTATTGTTAATATTTTATTTATTATAATTAATTATATTTGCCACGTGTCGCAACGAGAGCACTCCTACATTTCTATTCTTATATAAGATATATATATATATATATATATATATATGAGGAATTTTATGGTGCTCACCTTATGTAAGCACCTTATGTGGACACCTGTTGATGTGGCATCGATTCGTGCCATTTTAAAATCTCACATCAATATCTAAGATTATGTATTAACACCTTATAGGATCCATTAATCGACATTTCAGACGCTGATGTATATTGTACGTGATATATTTCGTTGACACGAAAAATATTATGTAAGGCGTAGATATGGCACATCAGCGTCCGAAATGTCAATGAATGGATTCTATAAGGTGTTAATTAAGACGACATAATCTTAGATGTCGATGTGAGATTTTGAATGGCACGAAATCAAGAGGTGCCCACATAAGGTGCTCACATAAGGTGATCACCGTAAAATTCGCACCATAAAATTCCTCTCTCTCTATATATATTTATATTAAGAGAAGTTTATGATTCTCTTATGTGATGTGACAACCATTGTCCACGTGCCGTGGGCGAGGCACATAAGGTCCAATGGGGTCATTGGACCCCAGTGGAAACATTTTTTATCTTAATATATGATAAATTTTTGATAGTAGGGATTAAATGGATCCAGTGAAAATACTAAAAAGTATTGGGTCTGAAGTCCAATTAGATTGGACTCCACTATTTTACATTGCCTCCACCACTGTCCACGTGGCATAACAGCATTATTTACCTTTGAATTAACACTCCATGTGGCATAATACATCATTAATTACCTTAAATTAAAGATAATAAGAAACCTAAATCAGCTTGAATTTTTAAATCTAAAAAATAGAAAGATTACTCTTCCATCTCAGGCCGTCGTAGCTTTTCTGCTATCATCAACTCGATATATTGATTGGAATTTTAAAAGTGAATAGATAACCCAAGCTCTGGTCCCTAATTTAAATTCAAGTTTGCACTGTTTCTTGCTTTTATTATATAATGACATTTTGCTTCGATCCATTTCTTCAACTAAACCACCCAGTAACACATTTATAAAATTTGTCATATAAGCATTCATATATTTCTTTTCCTTTAAAATATTGGAGAAGGCAATAGTTTACAAGTCACACAACGCAGTAGCCAAACACATCTTGTTATGTTAGTATATTATATATTGCAGGGGGTGGTAAAAAAAGGTGCAATCTTTGGCGCTCACATTTCTTCATTTATGCCTGCGAGTAAATGGAGAAACTCTCATTACAGAAGGAAGAAACACATTGTACAAACGACGAAGATGATGATTTGAACACATACATACAATACATAAATACATACCTGTTGGCTCATAAGTATTTCCACTGCAACATTCAAGTCACCATCAGCAGCTGCTATTGCCACTTCTACCTGCGTCTGAAACAAATAACCATAAATTATTTTTCGCATTTTATTTATCCGTAAATAAAGTTAAGGATCCCTACATATATCACAAACTTTAAGCTGAGTAATTAATTACAATAATATTTACCCTTTCGAAACCCATCGCCACAAGTTTTTGTATCTCCTCTTCAGATGCTTTTGAATCCTATAGATCATACTCAAGGAAAGCAAATGCCTTCAATGATCAAACAATAACAGATACAAAACGGAAAGCACCAATTATTATTATAATTTTTAACCTGATTGCTTTGTGTTCTAGTTGATGGCACCGTAATGTTTGTTGAAGGTGGCCTGAAATAAAAAGGATAGTTGAGGAATGTCAAAATGTCAATTCATACATAGTTTTTCTTTTCCTTTAGTGGGATAATAGGGTAACATTGGGTTGCTGAAATTTTCGGAAATACACCTAAAACGCCAGCCTTCTGCTCTAGAACATTGATTAATTTAAGTTAATTCGGGTTCAGTGAAGACTACCTTAAATCAGACGCTCGTTGCCCTCCCACAGTTGTTGACAGGCGTGATGCCCCGTTCACATTATTATCGTTCAGTAGTCTAGTATGTAGACTGGAATTTGAATCTACAGCAGAAGCTGCTTGATTTGTGCCAGAACTAAGCGTCCTTCCTCTTCCAGGAAATCTTTCATTGTCCTGTGCAGTCTGAGACGAATATATATATACATACATATTAGCATAACCACCTAAATACTAGCTGATTTTATCCCACAATGATCCTCTGTATCTAATGATTCAATGGAATACGAAAAGGTTGTACCTGAGGAGAATTTTCTCTCTGTGGGATCGTATTAGATAGATTCCTCCACATCCCAGAAAGCAACCCACTTCATAGGGAAAAAAGTATCATATCAAAATATAGCCAAAAACGTCGATAATTTTGGAATGCAATGGTTACAACTCTCGGGATATATACCTGGATGTGGTGTTCTGACCAGTGTATGTTGGGATGTAGCCTGAAGTAGCACCACCTGAGCACAGTATAAATTTAGGTCTCCTCACACAAGATGACTGCATCAACATCCACAAATTTTAAGGTAAGTTGACATCTATGCAATATAAGAAAAACACGAAAACGAGACATAGGAAAACATGCCTAGCTTACCCATTTTGCTTACTTCTAAGTGATAAAAACATACAACTGATAAAATTTGGTTCAATAAGTTATGAATCTAAGAAAACTTACAAGCCAAGAGGAGGACTCGATAGATGAAAAGAATGCTGGCCCAGGGATGATGATGTTGAAGAGCCCAAAAACATCTGGAGAAGGAAAAGAAATGAGTGGAAAATGAATGCACAATAAATACAGCATTGGCACACATTGTTACATATTCCTGAGTAAGATAACGTACAGGCGTATCCAGAAAGAATGCCACATAGGTGTCCAAGTAATGAGACGTTTGTCATCAGAAGCTGAAACACAGCTAACAGGATCCAAACATACCTAACATCTTGAGGTGTCACGAATGATGCTCCAGAAAACCATTACCAAAAGTATGAAACATTCAAGAAATGCACTTTGACTTACAATTTTGCAGGAACGTTAAAAAGTCCAAAGACGCTGCAAATCAAGTGAAATTACGGTCAGACGCATATAAGCGGTGGTCCAATGCTCTAATCCTACGTATTCAACCATATTTTTATGCAGACATCACAAACCTTCGAGATTCAACTCCAGTAAGACTCGTCTCTATCACAATCATAGAGAATAGGATACCAGAGAAACCTATCGAACACTGATTGATGAAATCATCACGAAAGTGGAAAGGAATATGATCTGCAAATATTGCTAGTACAAGATGTACTATGGCATTGCTTGTGGCCAGTACAACTGTTATATAAAGCAGCCGAAGGGATCCCATAATTCTTTCCAGCTCTGAACCCATAGGAACCAATGCCATCATGTTGAAAAGAACATGCAGCAACGAACCATGAAAGACAATACCACTGTAGAACCTGTAAACTGAAGCAACAAAAAACAAAAGAAATTAAAGAGTGTTCAACAACGATGGACATGGCAGATAATAAAAAGCAACACAACGGACGAGCAACCTCCAAAGTCATGCAACATAAAATGTTACGAACTACAGAACCGGACATTTTTTTCCACATTTCAAAAGAAAATACGACCCCGATGATTTCAACGAATAAATAAAGAATACAATAACCTTGAAAGTGTGATACAACGGCGGCAGGCAAGAAACACACTTCGTGAAAGGAGTCGTAGCCTACCAACAAGCAAACCAAATATATGATTCCACACACCATGACTACTGCCGATGTAAAGAGAGGTATGCCGCCCCACCATTGGTTTAACCTAGTCGGCAAACCCGCCTAATGAATACAACAAACTTAATTAGAACCCAATATAAAAATATGAGATGTATATAGGAACCGTAATTGCACCAAGCATCCCGAAACGGTGCATGCAAAAATCAGCCATCCAATTTAATTTACACTTTCGTCAAGTACTTAACTTTACCCCTACCCGTCTAGAAAAATAGAGAAGTTACCAATACCTTGACCTTAGCAGGAAAAAATGAAAATCTGATTGAATTACACAATACAGGCGTAAAATTCAGCAAGTGAAAGATTAAATATGGCATCACGCAATAAGATTCTGAATTCATGCTTGTCATAGGAGCTTGGATCAACTAAACTCGAGCTAAACCTTTCAAAAATTCAGTGAAGTCAGCAAACCCTAGATTGCGCACATCCTAAACTGGTGAGTGCATGCATTACTAGATCGACGGTGAATAGAAGCTCAGAGTAGAGAAGTTTCATACCTCAGTCACAATGTTCGATCTCATTGCTCACCAGAAATTTCGAAGCTAGAGCCCAGAAATGTAACTTACGACTCGGATTTGGAATATTCCATTAATGCTTCATACAATACAGGACACGGTTCATATGGGTCGGGTTGGGCTTTCCTTGTCTTGGCCCGTGTAAATAACTTGAGAATTAAATCATACTTTAAAAATAATATTTTACGTCACCTTCAGTATATAAATATGCGTCACTTGCAAAATTTAATTCGAAGACTATTTAAAAATATTAAATGAAAAAATTGGGAAGAAAAAAAATCATAATAACAGAAAACAAGGAAAACGGACAATTTGAGATTTCATTTCAGTATTGGATGAGGAAAGAATAAAAAGCGTGAAATAACAACACTCAAGAGTCAAGAGTCACGAGTAAAGAGGAATGTGGTCATAAGCGCATACAGTAATTGACATTGTTTTTTCTTAACATTCTTCTTCTTCTTCTTCTCATAAAGATTTTCTAATAAACCTAACTGAGCCTAAACAAACAAAAACAAAGGATTATTACTCCTCCCAGCCGCCGAGTCGAGCCCCGGGATCATAGCTAGTAAAAAGTCGAAACTCATTCCCGAGTTTGCTCGAATGTTGAGGCCTGAAAACGCACGGACGCAAACCCAAAAGCTCTCTAGCCAAATCCTTTTGAACATCGCCTGCAGAAGTCGTTACGAACGATTAGAACAGCAGCTAAGCACTTGCCTTTCCTTTTCCTGCTATGAACGAAAGGTGTCTTATTACCAGTGAGCAGCAACACGTATGTGTTGTCCGGTTTAGATAGATATCTAATTGTCTCCGCCACTTTCTCCAAGCACTCTTTGCTCTGAAACCAAATCGACTAACGACTCAAACAACATTCCAAACTCCACGACAAGTGTATGATTTGATTATATACTAAAAAAAAACCCAATTTCTCCACCGTTGGTTACAAGAAATGGCTCGAGTTATTGCGCCATAATAGAACAATCGGTCTTACTTACCAGGTAAGGAGGATCTGCAACTATGACGGAAAAGGAATGCTTCAACGACAGAGGAAGGTCCTCGGGCTGGTTGTAATCATAGAAGGTGAATTCCGACCCATATTGTTCAAACCTTTTGTCATACTCAAGAAGCTGCGCTGGCATTTCTGGAGCAGCTTTCTGATTTTCAAACATAAATGATGAATTTTCAATCAATATGATGAACAAAGGAGAGTTTGGATCACTTCATAAGTTCCTCCACAAAACTCATAGGCTGATTGGGAGTCAAGGTAAAGCTCTGCAGCTTAATCCTGCTACCCAATTAGTTTTCATAAACCCTAACAAAACCTTCAACTTCTACGAAATATCAACGTCCAGGCAACTAAAGAACATTCAACAGAATCAATCAACAGAAATGAAAGCACCTTTAGATAAGCATAAAGAGTGGGGCATGCGACGCACGCGACACTTGGAGAAGCTAAGGTATCGCAGATCGAAACGACCTCGCCGGCTACCGTCTCGGCGGTGCGGCGGTCGTACCAAAACTGGCTGAGCCGCCAATCCTCAGCCACAAGCGCCACCTCTTCCTCTACCTCCTCCGCGGCGGCGGCGGCGGCGGCGTGCCTATTTTGCTCGGCCAGGAATTCCTTAAGAGCGTCTAGAGCTTGGGAGCTGAGCCTCGGGACGTCATCGTCGACGTCCGTCAGGTCTACGGCGCCGTTTTCGGGGGTTGGATTGTCTAGTGTCGTGTTCGCTGACGCCATCACCATCAGAGGAAATCAACCAAGGTCTTCTAGTAGGGATGGATTATAACAAGGAATGTATAATTGACATTTTGGCCCTATTACTTTCATTTTTACAATTTATATCCCAAGCCTTTCCAAGCATTTCAATTTACATTCTAACGTCCAACCAACACCAACTATAAGAATAGCGTTAAATGTAACTTGTAAACTGGCATTTCCAAATCTTGATCTTCACATTGAAAGAAAAGAATTAAATAAATGTTCGTGCATGCACGCTTTGCTCAAACCTCGAAAGGAAAGGGAAAGAAAGAATCATCGTTACAATAGAATAGAAGTAGACCATTATATAACATATATATATATATATATATAGAAGAAGAAAGAAGAATTAATTCTCAGAAGCAGTCTTTCTTTCTCTGTATCGTACATCATCTCATCAGCATCGCACACGAGCAAAGAAGTACTAAGCACCATTCTTGTTCTGCCATGGTTTCAGCACGCCAACCACAATAATGGCTACGATGATGAGAAGAATAAGTATAGCAATGCACATCCATTTCCTCGAGTTTCTCTGTAAACTCTTCGCCTTTTGAAGAGCAGTGTTACCGCTCTGAACGTGGTCTACAGCAGACGAGACCTGAAATTTTTTTACGTAACAGGCCGTGTGAGCTTAGTTTCTCAATCCCCAACACGTTCTTTCATGGATATGTTGCTTGAATTATTACCTGTGATTCTATGTTATTGAGCATGTCGCCTTGGGCGTCCACTAGCACAGCCATGTCTAGGAATATCTAAGTGAGTGGCAATAGAAAGAATGGAACAACAGATAAGAAGATCGATCGATCACTGCATGGTCATAGCAACTTTTTTTTTTTTTTCGACGCAGGAAACAAACCTGTTGCAAATCAAGAAGCTTCTTCTCCAAATCCCTGACAGCATCGTGTCGCTCTTGAATCTCAGCAAGTGTGTCCATTACCTACAGAAAAATATGTAAATATAAGAGGCATTGCATAGTATGCACTGTTGAAAGAAGAACGTAAACTTTCAGAAAGAGAGAGCGAGATAAAGAGAGAGAGAGAGAGCACCTGGCCTCGGCCTTGTTCACGAATGGCATTCTGAAAAATCTGTTCACTGTCTCCTGTCTCTATTAATTTATCAATTGTCTGCAAACAAAGGATACTTTAATATGCACCTGTTATGTATGTTTTTATGAAAAGAAAATGAAGGATTGAATACTCTTACTGACCTCTTCATCAGCTCTGGTGCCAGTCACTGAAAACAATATAAAAACAAGTAACCATCAGAATCGCTCGGGTTTTCTTCTCTAACAAAACAGCCTATGAACAAATCAGAAGATGATAAGTTCCCAAGTGTAGTTATCATAACCTGTAAACACGCGCCTCTCCACAACTTCACGATATTCTTGATGTATGTTCTCTCTCAAAGTCTGAAAGAGGAGAGAAAATAAGAACTTTAAAGGGCGGAGAAAAGTATTCAAAATGAAAACAATGAAATTTGTAGCTTATGAACCTGAAACTCAGACATCCTGTCTTTAAACTTCTTCTTCAAGGCTCTGAAATGAGGCATAATGTATTAGGAATTCAAAGTACTGATTGTTTTGAATCATTAATTGGATTAAAAAACAACCAATCAGTTTATATGACAAGATGATTAAAGGGGGACTTATTTAAGCGAAGATAATTTACACTGTTGTTGCTGTTCTTGATCTGTCCACTCCTGATCCTTTTCCACATCCAGGCTTCTGTCTGTTGGCCAAATTCTGGACAAAGAAGAACAAAATTAACAGCACAAACAAAATAAAAATTAATGGATGAAACAAATAATATAATGTCAATGTCCTCACCTCTTTGTCAAGTTCCTCAACTTTTAACTTAATAAGACGTGCAATTTTGCCAACTTCATCAACGTCTTTTTCCATTCGCTTCTTGATAGCTGAATCACAAAACAACTGTGAAATGTTAAAAATTGAGACATCCTAAACTCCAATAGCAAATATCCTGAACTACGAAAAGACAATGTCTCTGCAACTAAGATCTTAATCATGCATCAAATGGTCGCATAAAGAGATTCTAGCATCATTCGATAAGCTATTACACTTCAAGATGGACGGGAATTATACCTTTCATGGCAGCAGCCTTGGTAATTGCCTTTGACTCTTCGTGTGCATCCTATAATCAGAAAATTGGTAAAATTGTATCAAAGAAAAATAGATCCCCCCATCAATAGTTCTTGGTGACGCTGCATGAGCAGCTCATAAGACAATGTTGCTAATAAAACAAACCTGAAGCTTTCTCAGTTGTATGTTGAGCTTTTCATATTGCTTCTCAATCTCCTGAACCTGGCAATATCAAATGAGAGCTGGGTGAAAACTTTTCTGTGAAATAAATCAATATAGCATTCGCTGCAGAAGATAAAGAGTTCAATGTAATAACTCCTTTCAACGATCACAAGCAACCATATAGCTAAGTTGTAGACACCTGCTTAAAGAAATTCTGCAGGCCTAGGTCACCCGAGTTCATTTGACTCTCCACTCCCATTTCAATATCTCCATTTCTGTTACCGTCATTACGTGGGATGACAAAAGAATCCTGCACAACGGAGATAAAGAATATAAAGTTCAATACAATAATTCACATATGTATATAACTATAAAGTTTTTGGGATTCGATGACTATACAGAGAGTCTTCCTTAGAAGCCATCATGTTATGCATGTCACAATTACAACAAATTCGTAAAATACCACTGAGCTACAATGAAAGGGACAAAGATAAGGATGGAAATAAGCATAACAAGTTTGAGACGGTTTTTGTCGAAAAAGGAAACATTGATGAGACAATTCAATAAACATAAAAAAAATTAATACATCAACAAACACCCTGTAATTCATTATTATAAAATGGTCACCCCCAACAAGACAAACTTTATTCAACATTCAACTACGGAATACAAAAAGAAAACTCAGGCTTTCACTCTCCCATATGCTAACTGGACCAGATTCTTCTAATCCATATATTTCAGCATTAAAATAATATAATTCATAATTAAGAACAAGAAGTTATCTTCAACAACAAGTTCCTACCCAATGCATTCAAATCATAGAGATCAGAACAAAGAAAACCAACATTACGCCAATTTGACATCAATACGGCAAGATTATAATAATCACCAAAGATCTTATTGAACAGCCAAAAAAACTTCATCTTTAAAGTTACACCGCTTCGAAAATTATCAACATCAAAGGTAATAAACCACCTGCCTCTCATCAGATCAATGGTAACATAATAAACCTCAAACAAAAGGGTACCCTGTAAAAAAAAACTCACCGTCAAAAGGTCGTTCATCTTCTAGAAACTCCAAAGAGTGGGAGAAATAAATATTGGAACCGAAAGATTCCCCCCTCTCTGTCAGCCGTACCTTGCTATTTCGCGTTTTAGCACGCGGGTTCAATTACAGAAAAGAAGATCGACTAATGGGATCCCAGCTACGAGAGAGAAAGGGAGGGAGGGGAAAGAGGAGAGAGAGAGGGGGGAGAAAGAGACGCATTTGTGTAATTCCAAAGCACCACTGTCTTAGTAAAAGCGATTTTATAGTATTATTATTGTCTTTGGTTGTAGATTCTTACTGTATTTATTATTATTTAACATATATCTTGACTTAATCTGGAACAACATCCAACTTTTAGTTAATTGTTGTTCCTAATTTGCCTTTCAATTTAACTTACCATCTCCCACGTCTAAATAAAAAGGAACATATATAGAAATTACGATCCTTATATATTTTTTTATAGTGCCTATCCAATTCTGATGAGTTTATTCCATTTAACGTTCGATTGTTCTTTACAACTTGTTTTTACTTCACGTGGAGGCGACTAAAATTGTGTCTTATTATGTCAATGAAGATACATACATACGATACAACTCAGCTCATAGGCAATCTACAAATTCGATACTATTAAATATTAAGCAAATATAAATTCCTAACAACCACAACAGCAACAGCTCAGCAAAAGCCAGATAGGCAAACCCGACCCGCTCCATGGTGGAAACCGACAATACCCGGCCAGGTGCCCTGACCCGCACCGCAACCAAATGGCTCGTGTACCATTATTGGGCTTCAGTTAGAGGCCAAATCGGGCCAACGGGCTTTATTATTTGGGCCCGAACATTGATATGATCATCTCTCTCTCTCTTAATCAATCAACGTCAGTAGGCTTTTTGCTCATTGGAAGACGGCAAAACACAGCTAAGATTTTAATGGAGATCTAAGCTGTGAATAGAATGCCTATATTTGACGGGTTCATTACAACACGTACAAGTCTACGATATTCAGTTTAAGAAAAAATAATACTTATCTTTTAATTAACACGAAAATGTAAATATTTTGGCCCCTCTCTCTATATAAACTCCACTTTCGCACGACACTTTCGCAATCAAATAAAACAAATACAAATAAAAATGTCCAAGCATTTCAAGCTACGAATCTACAGAGCGATCGCCACCACTCTCCAATCTTGCCGTTCAAAAGACCCTTCCAACCTCCCGCGAAATCCCATCCCTTCGTCGGCGGCGAAATCACGGCAGCGGCCGACGTCGTTCAACCATGACGACGTCACTTCAACCACCCTTCGACCACCGCCACAGCTGCAGTACTATACCTTCCAAACACAGCCCAAGTACCACGTCATCACCGCCACGCCGACGACGCCGCCAAAGCGACGCCACCGTCGACGGACGAAGAAGCGGGCCACCCGCGGCCTCCCGCCGCCCGTAAGCCTCGCCGCCACCTCCTCCGCCGAGAGCAGCTGGCCCAACTCGTTCACCAGCGAAGAGGAAGAAGAGGAATCGCCTTGCCTCTACAACCGCCACGCCGGCCGGCGCTGGTCGACGGATACCGACGAGGGCGCCTCTGCTTCCCACGACGCCGCCTACGTTCCATGCCAGCGGCGGAGGAGTAAGATCGTCAAGTCCAGGCGCTCGGAGGCGGCGACGCCGGCGAGGCTGTCGGTGTTTAAAAAGCTGATACCGTGCACCATAGACGGGAAAGTGAAGGAGAGCTTCGCAGTCGTCAAGAAATCGAGGGATCCGTACGAGGACTTCAAGTTCTCCATGGTCGACATGGTTTTGGAGAAAAATATGTTCGACGAAAGGGAATTGGAGCAGTTGCTTCAGTGCTTTCTCTCTCTGAATTCGACGAGGTACCATGACGTCATTGTTCAGGCATTTTACGATGCATGCCATGCTGTGTCTGAGTTGAGACTACAACAGTAGTAGAGCTTAACTAATTCGAAGCATATATATAGTCAATTACTTTTCAGTTTATCTCTTCCTCGTTCTTCTGTCGTCGTTTCTCCATAGCTTCTTCCTCAGCTGAGTACATTATGTATATCTTTTAAGCATTTGAACTTCTCTAGTTTTTTGGGTACATTATTAACTCTCCCCGTGTATTTTCTGTTCAATTTTCTTTCTTTATCTGGTAATTGATGTGTTATTGTTAAGAAGTCATAAGCTTTAATGAGTCAATCCTATCCCAATAAAGTGAAAGGAAGAGAGATTTGATGGGCTATGTTCGAGTTAGGGAAACATGAGAAGACCTTTTAATCTGACTGCATAAATTAGGGGACGACCTATATGTTATATATTAAAAATAAATGGATCTTTTTTTAATCACGAAACTCGTTATGCAGTGTAATAATTAGTTGTTTCATCGTTCTCCATAAATTGTAATCATTTACTTGGTGAGGGAATACAAATAATGCCTAACCTCACTCCGTCAAAGATTAATCAATATAATGGTCAATTCTTGATTGTATGGGTTTTTTTCGGAGAGGATCCCACAGAAATTATACAAGTAATGATGATGCTTATTAACGAATCAATACATGAAATGAAATGGGTCCATCTCAATGCCTTATATATCCATAAATTAATAACTCAATTCATCTCATACTCTTTTTACCCTCGTTCTTGTAAGTACCGATGATTTACATGGAGTAAGATTGGTACCATACGCCTGCAATGAAAACCGTGACTGATTGTTCAGACACATATCCATGATTGCGTGTAACGCAAGTGTATCCATCCCAACTTTGTCCTAATCGATGGCTACCCATTCTTATGGTTGTTTGTTTACTTGTGGTATGAATGTCCTTGCGTACACTGCCTCACCACATCACCTTTCCTCGAAATATAGATTGAATTGTACGTATAATTTCAACTATAGTATTATCTCTTTGTCTCACCAAAGCTTAAGATATTTACTTACTTTACCTGCCTCTTCTCAGTACCGTGTCTCAGTGCTGATGAATAGGTTAAATATCATATACGTATATATATATTATTTGATATTTGTTGGTGTAAAATGTGTAGCACGGCATATTCACGTATGATGAGGAAAGATCAACGTCGTACGGCGTAAGAGAATCTCATTACGATATATATGGCATTATCATATCGTCCATTAATGGGGAGGAGGAAATGTTCGATAGATCAACTGAAAACGACACAGATATCTATTGAAAAGGCTCATAGATATACACAACAGTTTGATGATTTTGCTCATAAAGACAAAATGGATATCAGCAGCGTAAGGAGGGCCGTTCGAAGTATTACACGAAAGAGACTAGTAAAACAGTATGAGTATCACTGGCGTGGAGTCTTTGGCAGTCCTTGGAGATTTAAACGGCTTTAATTAGATACCTACTTTTAGAAATATATGTCTATTATTGATGAATATATGCACGCGTCACAAAGTACGTACCACCAATGCTACTCCTCTACAGCAATATGTAAAGTAGATCTTTATGAATCCATGCATTGATGCATGCATGCATGCCCTACGCAGAGACTGACGCACCCATATGAACTATTAATAGCGATTTCTTCTTCTATTTCTTGAAAAAAAAAAAGAATCTTTTCTTAATAATAATGTTTATTTATATTGCTTCCGGGCTAGGATGGGCCTTCTGTGCCCGACGTAAAGCCCAAATGGACGTGGTTGACGGGCCTTGATTGTAGTAAGTGCCCGACATAAAGCCCGATGGTAAGCTAATTCCAAGATTTGATTTTTTTTAATCGCTTCTCTAAAACTAAGTACGTGGGATGTAATATAATATACGTCATCGTCTTGTGGTTTCCTGCTAGTTGAGAAGTTAATTCAATGAACATCGCCTCGCTGCAAGGAATCGTTAGTCCGCCCAATGGATGATTGTAACCGAACTCTTCTTCCGCTTTGACATAACAAATCTTGAAATAAAGGGTGGTTCAGATATGCAATAGGGACGACAAATCTCTTCATGCTCTTGTCTCCTACCTAAACAGCACAATGTCCCTTTGGAACTTCAAGAACTAGCTAGTGATGATGATCTTCATAAAGCCCATCTTTTTCTCTCGGCGGACAGTGATCGCCTTAGCTTTTTTACAATTGTCATGGTTGTATAAGAATCTAGATGAACCCAGTTAGAAAATTGAAGTGGTTACTCTGAAAGCTGAGAGAATATGGCGGCTAATTAACAAATTTAGTTTGGTGAGTATAATGGTGAGTTTAGAAGAAGTATATGTATATATAGATAGAGATGCCAATTCAGAAGTCCTAGAAAATGGGTTGTGGATCAGAAGAGACAATTAATTACATTCACTAGATATGTGTGGTTAGGTTACTAGTGAAGCTAATAAACAAAAGCACATGGTTCATCACATGAATCGGTCGTCTTTGCAATAGTTGAAACATCATCGATCGATCTCACAATAAAAACAACATCATACTATTCACAAATCACACCCCTTACACCCCCTATACCACTCTATCCCAATACACTTGATTTTTGTAATAATAATTTTATATAATTACATGATTCAATAAAAAAATATTTTATTAACTTATTTTCCATTAAATCAATAATATTAATTACATGGACTATTCAAAAATTATTAATTAAGTCATTTTAACCAATGACACATTTAGAACTAGCAAAAATGCCCGTGGCCTGCGGGCCCGCCCACCCCTGGTACTGTCAAATGGGCCCACGGGCCGTGGGCCCGCCAAAGTGAGGGGGCTGTCATTTCTCAGGCCCACCAGAGGACGGGCCTATGCGGGTAAGCCCGTCAAATATCAAAAATTACATTTTTTAAAAAATTAATATAAAAATGAATTATATAGTTTTTATATTAATTGAGATCCAGTTTTTAATTTAATCAAATTTAGTAACATGAAAAAATTATTATTAAAGAACTTAAATTTGATTAGAAGTAACTCAACTTCATCAATTAATTTTAATATTTTAGTTATTTTTTATATATTTTTATTTTTATTTTTTAAGATGAGTCGGGTCCACCAGGCCCGCTACCCGCCTGTAGGGCGGGGCGGATTGCCATTTTCGAGGCCCACGAAATATCATAATATATTTTTGTAAGAAAGTTGAAATATAAATGAATTATATATGTTTTTATATTTTTTAGATCCATTTTTAATTTAATCAAATTTAATAACAAAATAAATTTTTATGAAAGAAATTTAGATTTGATTAGGAGTATTAAACTTCATTAGTTTATTTTAATGTTTTTTTTCTTTTTTGATATAATTATTTCGCTTTTATTTTTTAGCACGGACTGGGCCCACCAAGCCCGCTACCCGCGGTAGGGTGGGGTGGGCCTTCATTTATCATGCCCGCCAGATGGAAAAAATTGTCTTTTTTTAATCAGGAAGTATTTATTTAATATTACTTTACATATTACTTAAGTTATTAACATAAAGCTCATTTTTTCCTTTTTACATGGGGTATGTAATTGATAATAATTAATGTTTACTCTACATATTAATTAGGGGGTGCAAATAGAAAAAAGTTGGGTACCAATAAAATTACCCTATAATAAATGGCATAAGGCTTTCGCACTTATCGTCAACTATCGGCGGGTCACACTTTCTTGAGAAGGCGAAACCCTAAAAAAGCAAAACCATTGGATGTCGTCTATCTCAATCTGTTAATACCAGAAGTAGAACTGTTGGAATTGGGACAATTTTGAAGAAAATATATTTAATTGTTGTCTACTTGTCAACTTATTTAATCACATGGGAACTTCAAAGCCTTTTCATGTCTGCCCAACAAACTATACCCTTCTTTCAGTTTCATATTCCTTTAATTACGGCCAGTTGATATTAAACAAGTCATGGAAAATGTGGACCTTCTTTGGATGATCAGCCTTGAACAAACGCTAGACAAGACATTAGCCCAAAAATTGATTGAATGTGTTTGAAATCTCTATGAACAACCAAGAACAAGCCATGTGATAATTTCCTCGTACGCTTGTGCTGTGCTGTGCCAATGTTTCGACCACTTAAATAATCCTCATATTAAGAAGGATAAGACAATTAGAACACCTCACCTCTCGATATATATAAGGCACGAAACTCTCCCATTTGCAATCATCAATTAACAAGTAGTTGCCCAAACAAAGACTAAAAGTTCCTTATTTATCATGTTAATTATTAAGTTTTTCTTAATAATATAATATGGTTCTATCAATTATGTTCTTATGTCAATAATTGGTGAAAATATCATTATTATTCACCTAATGCATTGAATGATTTGTCATTGTGTGTCATCATGTTTTGTCTTTGAGTATATTGAACTACTATGTATCATTATTGATGTTCATGTGAGAAATATAGTTTTACGGAAATTCTTTTTCTTCAACATCTTTCTCTCATATGTTTAATAATTCTATCATGTTCATGTAATATTATCAAATGGTATCAGAGCTAAGATCTTAAGGGACCAAAAGCTTGAACAAGATCAAGATCAAGATGTCTTCAAGCAACTTCTTAGGCACCGGACCTCCGCAATTCGAAGGAGAAAACTACCACATATGGGCCATCAAGATGAAATCCTATCTCCAAGCTTTAAATCTATGGGAAGCAGTGGAGAAAGGAGCAGATCCAACACCGTTAGGAGCAGATCCGACGATGGCGCAGATGAAAAACTTCGAA
This sequence comes from Craterostigma plantagineum, assembly GCA_027422505.1. Lineage (NCBI taxonomy): Eukaryota > Viridiplantae > Streptophyta > Magnoliopsida > Lamiales > Linderniaceae > Craterostigma > Craterostigma plantagineum. The sequence goes on from JAPQWV010000785.1 coordinate 161,028, forward strand.
GAACAAAAAGCAAAGAAACCGAGGGCTTTAACATGTCTTCACTCGGCTTTATCGGATGTTATATTCACGAGAATCATGACGCTCGAATCTCCAAAAGAAGTGTGGGACAAGCTCAAGGAGGAGTTTGAAGGTAGTGCTAGAGTTAAATCAATCAAACTCTTAACACTAAAAAGAGAGTTCGAACTTTTGAAGATGAAGGATGGTGAAAGCGTAAAGGAGTACTCATCTAAGTTACTTGATCTCGTAAATAAGATCAGGTTGCTTGGAGAGAATGTTGCGGATGCTAAAGTGGTGGAGAAGATAATGGTTAGCCTCCCGGAAAAGTTCGAAGCAAAAGTGACGGCAATTGAGGAGTCGTGCGATCTTTCGAAGTTGAGCGTGGCTGAAATTATAAGTAAGCTACAAGCGCATGAGCAAAGATCACTCATGAGACTTGATGATGGAGTATCCATGGAAGGAGCTATGCAAGCAAGACACAAGGGAAACTTCTCGAAGAAATATGACAAGAAGAATTCGGAGCAAAAAATCGACAAAGGAAAATCTCCGATGACTTCGAAAGTTTCTGAAAATCGGGGCAGATTTCCACCTTGTAATACATGTGGAAGGAGCAACCATCAAGAGAAAGATTGTTGGCATAAAGGAAAACCACAAATCCAATGTCGGTTTTGCAAGAAATATGGCCATGTCGAGAAATATTGTCGTTTGAAGGCGAAAAGTAGTAATCCAAAAATGGGGCAGCAACTAAATTACACTGAAGAAGAGGAAGAAGAAGCTAAAGGAAGTTTATTTATGGCCACTCAAGTTGAAGAATCAAGGGAGAATCTTACTTGGTATGTTGACAGCGGGTGTACGAGTCATATGGCGAAAGATAAGACCATTTTGAAACTCTAGACAACTCGATCCATACGAAGGTAAAGCTTGGCAATGGTGATGTAGTTCAAGCTCAAGGAAAAGGATCTGTAGCTGTTCCAACAAAACGAGGTATTAAGCGCATTCACAACGTGCTATATATACCTTCGTTGACGCAAAATTTGCTTAGTGTCGCTCAGATGATGGAAAATGACTACTCTCTAATCTTCAAGAAGAAATGTTGCTACATATATGATTCTCAAAATAATATTGTTGCTGAGCTACCTATGGTTGAGAAAACATTTCCAATAAATTGGAGTTTTGTTGGCGAAAGTGCGAAAATGGCGAAAGTTGTCGACTCTAGTCTTTGGCACAAACGACTTGGGCATTGCAACTATGATTCTTTGATCTTGCTCTATAAAAAGGAGATGGTTTATAATCTGCCCGAGATACGAAAATCTTATGAAATGTGTGCTTCATGTCAAATGGGAAAGCAACATAGACTACCTTTTCCGCATTCTTCGACTTGGAGGGCGAAAAGTAAGCTCGAGTTGATACACACGGATTTGTGCGGTCCAATGAAGACGGAATCTCTGAGCGGAAATAAATATTTATCTTATTCATTGATGACTTTACGAGGATGGCGTGGATTTATTTTATACGATTCAAGTCTCAAGTTCTTGGAATTTTTAAAAAATTCAAGAAGATGGTCGAAGTTCAGAGTGGATGCAAAATTAAAGCTGTGAGATCCAATAATGGCATGGAGTTCAACTCAAATGCATTCAACCAATTTTGTGAAGATGAAGGTATACATCATCAACTTACTACGTCTTATACTCCGGAGCAAAACGGTGTCGTCGAGAGAAAAAATAGAAGTGTCGTAGAGATGGTGCGATGTCTTTTGACCGAGAAAAATCTACCAAACAATTTTTGGGCAGAGGCTGCGTATACTTCCGTTTATCTACAAAACAGATTGCCGACGAGTGCGTTAAACGATGAGACGCCAATTGAGAAATGGAGTGGAGTAAAGCCATCCGTAAATCATATAAAGGTTTTCGGCTCATGCTGTTTCGTTCACATTCCGACTCAAAGAAGGAGCAAGCTTGATGTTAAGTCGAAGGTTGGTATTTTCTTGGGTTATGCATCAAAATCTAAGGGATATCGTATCTACGACGTGAAGGAGAAAAATATTATTATTAGCAGAGATGTTCGTGTGGATGAAAATTCTTTTTGGGATTGGCAAGAAGGCAAAATAAAGCATGAAAATTCTCCGTTGCAACCTAATGTAGCTGCTGAAATTTTAGATAAAAAACCAGAGCATCAACAAGAGGTAAATGAAGATGTCGACGATGAACCGATAAAAGGAAAGACGAGGTCGCTTGCTGAAATTTATGAGAAATGCAACATCGCTATCGTTGAACCATCTAGCTATCATGAAGCTGCAAAACATGAAGGTTGGATTCAAGCTATGAAAGAAGAAATTCATGCGATCAATAAGAACGAGACGTGGGAGTTAGTTAAGAGACCAAATGGTCGAAATATCCTAGGTGTAAAATGGGTCTACCGGGCAAAGATGAATCCCAATGGAACCTTGAACAAGCTTAAAGCAAGACTTGTTGTCAAGGAATATGCACAACAACATGGTGTCGACTTCAATGATACGTTTGCGCCGGTTGCTAGACATGACACTATACGGTTGCTAATCGCTCTTGCGGCTCAAAACAAGTGGAAGCTTTTTCACCTTGATGTAAAATCTGCATTTCTGAATGGAGAGCTTGAGGAAGAAATTTATGTTGATCAACCTCCGGGATTCGAATTGAAAGATAAAGAAGATCGAGTCTACAAGCTAAAGAAGGCGCTCTATGGCTTGAAGCAAGCTCCGAGGGCGTGGTATAGCAAGGTAGATACTTACTTGATTAATTCTGGTTTCAGGAGGAGTGATGTTGAAGCTACTCTTTATACAAGGAAGAGCGGAGATGGGAAAATATTGATTATTTCTTTATATGTTGATGACTTACTTGTAACTGGGAGTAACGTCGAGGAAATGAGCACCTTCAAGGCTGAGATGGAAAAAATGTTCGAGATGTCTGATTTGGGAGAGACGCATTATTTTCTCGGAATGGAAATTCAGCAAAGTACGAGTGGTATTTTTATTTTTCAGCAGAAATACGCTATGGAGCTATTAAAGAAGTTCAAGATGGAGAATTGCAAACCTGTTTCAACGCCTTTAGTTGCTCATGAGAAATTAACTAAAGAAGATGCAGGTGATGATGTTGATTTTACCACTTATCGAAGTTTGGTAGGAAGTCTTTTATATTTGACGACTACAAGGCCGGACTTGATGTTTGCGAGCAGTTTTTTATCCAGATTCATGCAAGAACCGAAGGAGAAGCATATGGCCGCAGCAAAACGCGTTCTCAGGTATGTCAAAGGTACTATTGATTATGGCATTCAGTTTAAACCTGTGAAAAATGGAGTGCTGCAAGGTTTTTCCGATAGTGATTGGGCTGGTAGTTATGATGACTCGAAGAGCACTTCGGGCTACGTATTTAATCTTGGTTCTGGCGTGTTTTCTTGGAGCTCAAAGAAGCAGGAAGTAGTAGCTCAATCATCCGCCGAAGCTGAATATATTGCAGCTGCTAGTGCGGCGAATCAAGCAATTTGGCTAAGAAACTTGATGGAAGATTTGAGCATGAAACAATCTGAGGCGACAGTGATATGGGTCGATAATAAATCTGCGATCTCTATGGCGAAAAATCCTGTTTTCCATGGCCGATCAAAGCACATAAAGGTTAAGTTTCATGCATTGCGAGAAGCTGAAGCGAGCAACGAGATCAAGCTACTTCACTGCAACTCTAACGAGCAAGCTGCTGATGTTTTAACCAAGCCATTGCAGAAAGGAACATTTGAAGATCAAAGGTGCATGCTTGGGGTATTCAAGAAAAAACTTAAGGAGGAGTGTTAATTATTAAGTTTTTCTTAATAATATAATATGGTTCTATCAATTATGTTCTTATGTCAATAATTGGTGAAAATATCATTATTATTCACCTAATGCATTGAATGATTTGTCATTGTGTGTCATCATGTTTTGTCTTTGAGTATATTGAACTACTATGTATCATTATTGATGTTCATGTGAGAAATATAGTTTTACGGAAATTCTTTTTCTTCAACATCTTTCTCTCATATGTTTAATAATTCTATCATGTTCATGTAATATTATCATATCAACTCTACCATCTAACTCAACCAACATGGCCATTGTTAGAAAGCTACGGAGATCGCTGTCTGCCGAGAAAAGATGGGCTTTATCAAGGTCATCGTCACTTGTTCTTGAAGTTCCAAAGGGACATTGTGCAGTTTATGTTGGAGAGATGACAAGCATGAAGAGATTTGTCATCCCAGTTTCGTACTTAAATCACCCTTTATTTCAAGATTTGTTGTGCCAAGCCGAGGAGGAATTCGGATACAATCATCCAATGGGAGGGCTAACCATTCCTTGCAGCGAAGATTCTTTCGTTCGCATCATATCTCAGTTGAACGCCAAATCATGATATTTTGTTTGTACCTTTAGGTTCATCTCATGTAGAGAGCGAGGATACATAGAGATAGATACGTAGTTTGCTTAAAAAAAATTAACTTTGATCTCCATGTATCATGTATGGATATATCATGATATCAATGATAAAAGGTGTTTTTCTTAGAATTCCTGAACATCTTACAAAATCCAGACTCTCATGCCGAACTTCGGTTGCCACGTCATCTCCGCCGTTTTAAATTTTGTATGTGATATTGGGCTTTACGATTGGGCTGAGCAAGTGAGGGTCGCAGGCCCAATCACCGTCTTAGGGGAATTCAAAAGGGAGGTCTATTAATTTTCAATGAAATCATAACAAAATCCTTCTTTTTCTTGGTTGTTCGGCGTAGTTGTAGTAAATTAGGGAAATGCAGCTGTTGTAATGCGTCTTCAGATGCTCTGATAAGGAAGAGCGGCCACAAGCCTCTGATTTATCAGCTAAGGTACTATTTCTACTATCTCGTTTCAGGTTATTGAAAGCTCTCTTACCCTCCTTAGTTCTGTCTTGTCCATTTCATTTTCTTTTCATGTTTTTTTTTTCTTTTCAGGTCTTATTTCGACGAAGGGCCATCATCCAAACTGAGAAAAGATTGTTGCGTACACTGGGCTCTTGCTATGGTAACCTCAAATTGAGCTCGTTCTGTTATCTGAGAAAGTTAGAATGTCAGTTGGGTTGTTCTCGAACATTAATCTTGCTTCTAGTTTTGGCTTGTTAAGAGCTGCAAAAACAATTAATCTGAGGCGAGCTGTTGTAATATCTCCAACCAAACATATTTTACCATCTGCGATAGTGTTTAGTACACCAAGCAAGGCCATGGCTACTTCTGGTTCGATAGTTGCATCTGGGGATATGATGGTGGACAGCTTAGTATCATCAAACGGTTGTAATATACCTGGTTTATTGAAACCCATCGGCGTTTATTACGGAGATAGGATGCATAAGACATGTCTTAGGGCAAGGGTGGATATGCAGAGCTCTTATGTTTCCCAAAGAAGAGCTTTGCATATCGAAGGAAGGTCGATGGGCATGGTGAGACATTTCTCAAAGGACTTGAAGTCTTCTTCCTCGTGTTATTCAGATGGTGTTGTGCCTGAAGTTTCCAAAGATGGACCTTCAGTTGCTGAGCAGCTTTCAAGTCTTGCCCTCGCTGATGCACAGTGAGTTCTTTCCAAACTAGATTCTGCTTTGAGCTCAAAACTGTAAAATTCTTGATTTCCTTTGTCAACCCCACCAAATTAGATTCTTGATTTCCTTTGTTAACCCTACAAATTAACTTACCAGAAAGAAGCCAAGTCCCAGCAACGCCTTGAAGCTAGTGAGCGGAGTGTGTTACATGCCGCACCCCGCCAAAGTAGAAACTGGTGGAGAAGATGCTTACTTCATCTGCGAAGAAGAGCAAGTCATAGGCGTTGCTGATGGAGTTGGTGGCTGGGCAGACGTTGGCGTAAATGCTGGAAATTATTCCCGGGAGCTAATGTCCAATTCTGTCAGGGCAATCCGAGAATCATCAGAGGGCGAAGTCGATCCCTTGAAGGTGTTAGAAAAGGCACATTCTGAGACTAAAGCCATGGGATCCTCGACTGCTTGCATCATCTCCCTAAAAAATCAGGTCTTTTTTTCGCATCATCTTTATCTTTTAAACCTTAAAAAGTCTCTTCCCTTTTCGTCTGGTAATAACTTTCCACATTTTGAGCAGAATCTTCACGCCATCAACCTTGGAGACAGTGGCTTCATCGTCGTCAGAAATGGCTCGTTAATCTTCGAATCTCCTGTACAACAGCACGGTTTCAACTTCACATATCAGCTCGAACGCGGCGATAGGGCTGATGTGCCAAGTTCTGGACAGGCCAGTTCGAACACCTAACATAATAAGCTGTTGATTCCATTTCTTGAACGTGGTCTGAATCTTGAGCTCTGTAATCTTTCCTTCAGATGTTCGAAATTCCCGTCGAACCTGGCGATGTTATAGTGGCGGGGAGCGACGGTTTGTTCGACAACTTATTCGGTAAGGAGGTGGCAGGTATTGTAGGGGAGGCAGTGAGTGAAAATCTCAGCCCTGATGCTACTGCAGAGAAGATTGCTGTTATTGCCCGTGAAAGAGCTTTAGATAGGAAACATCGTAGCCCATTTGCAGTAGCTGCTGAAGAAGCTGGCTATACTTATTGCGGAGGTAAATTAGATGACTTGACCGTCGTCGTCTCCTTCGTAGCCAATCCATAGACAGTTTCTTGCAATGCTTCGTCAAGTGTTTTGTCTTATTACGTTGATTTCTATGTCTCTGCACTCTCGTCTGTGTTATGGGATGATTGACGATGGATTTTGCGCTATAGGAGACATTAATTCTTGAATTGATATTTCAACAACAATTATTGATACGATTCATCGCATATTTAGTGACAGTTATAAACAAGTCATTACGTTACATTACTAATATAAGTTTCCTAGCCTAGACACATACTACTATTCCATGATTCCATAATTAATTAACATCACTAATAACTACGATACGACCAAGTGATTTGACTAATCACATATAGAGATTAATATCCCACGTCTCCAAGCCGTGAACGTAATCGTTGTCATAGAAGACGTTGTTCAGCATAATCTCCTCTTCTCCAAGAAAAGCAGAAGGTTGATGATACATATTAGCAGCAGCTGCAGCAGCTTCTTCCACCGAGAAAGACGAACATGGACTACTGTTGCTCGAAAACCCATCAACTGATGACGATAATCTTTTGGCAGATAGCCTCTGCATTTCCTTCTCAGCTTCGTCGAGCTGTTCCTTCACCTTTAAAAGCTGCAAACACACGTGACGTGAATTTAAAACATCAAAGCACATGTCATGTCCATAAACTACGTTCGTAATGTGTATGTGCTATATGACTCAGCGTATGTTTTGCAGAACATGCCCTCAGTTTGGGAGACACAGAACTTGCTTCAGCATTCAATACTAAGCGTTGAACTGATGCTTACAATGAATTTATTACTACCTGGGATTCTAGACGGCATTTTTCGAAGAGGGTTGTGTGGTGTTGAGCTTTGAGTTTGGCGTATTCTTCCTCGAGCTTCTTACTCTTATAACGGGCCCTTCTGTTTTGGAACCATACGGCGACTTGCCTTGGGTCAAGGCCGAGCTCGGCGGCAAGCCTATCCTTCCTCTCAGATTCTAATTTGTGTTCGTCTACGAAGCTTTGCTCTAACATGTTCGCTTGCTCTTCGCTCAGCTTTCTCTTGCTGCTCATCGCTGTCGAGTTTTGATCGCCTTTTTTGTTCTTCTTCCGCCGTCTTCTTGGCTTCGAATTATTGTTACCCTCGGTTTCTGCAACTACATATATTAGCAGTTACAAATTAAGTCCATGCACTTACTCGAAATTAATTGACGTAAATATACCTTGTTGTGGTATAAACTGATGATGCTGAGGGTAAATCCCAGGTGGATAGTACTGGGAAATGAGTACCATCTGATCATTGGGGTTCATACTCTCTCTCTTTATCTCTCGTTATCTTTTTCTTTCTTGTTCGTGATACTATTATAAGAATTTAGTTGTGCATTTAAATTGATGGTTGTTGGGGTATTAATGAAGAAAGCTGGTTATTTTTATAGAGTTTGGTCATTGGAAATGACTCATTCTATACGAAATATTTGCGAGAATGCCACCGTCGTTTGGTATATAGCTTGGTAAGTATCGTATTTATGGAGCTGATGAGATCCCAAAGCATTATTATTATTACCACCTCAAAGTGATTGAAAAATAATTAATTCCTGATTAAGAAAATAAACTCACCTTGTGGTAATATTCATTTCTTAATCATCAAATCCTCTTTTGCCAAGACACGTGGCTCGAGATTAAGACGGATACATATACAGTTGTTGAGTTCTCGATTTTATTTCTTTACCTTTCCCTAATTAGTCCAAGTAGTTCATGGCATCACATGATTAACACTGTTTCTCAGACACACATGAAGATCGATCTTATCAAAGTCTTTTTATAGACCATATATACCTAACTAACTCCTATGGTTAGCTTGAACACAAAATAAAAAATAAAACAGTAACCTCCACCATTGTTTGCGTAAAGAAAAAAAAAATTTAAAAGCTTCAATGTTTATCATTATTTTTGGTTATCATTATTATGTAATTTGCTGAAGGCAACGATCATCGTAAACCGCAACACTAAAAACGACCATTTCATGCAAATTGAATATTCTTTTTGGTCCAACAAGTCACGGATTGTTATTCATGAGAAAAGAAAGAAATCTGTATATTCTTTACAATAATGAGAACAAGTTGATGGTAAAAAAATCTCTTCCTAGACAAGGAAAGCCACATGGGTTGGCAATAAAACTATTTACACGCGTCCTTACCCCGAAAACCCTAAGAATTGGGACCGTTGTTATTATTGTTACTATCTACTCTACGACCCCTTTGATACATTTTACTTCACATCGTTTTCTATTTTTCATGATATATATATATATATATATATAATATAGTACAAAGAAGAGATAAGGTTGCACTGCAGTGCAGTGAAATTCAGCAGCATCTATGATGATCCCACCAAGACTTTCAATATGTTCATGAAAAAAGAGTTTGATATTACAGCTATCTTGTCTCCCTCTGTGTTTGTGTGTGTGTGTGGTGATAGACATATATAAATTTAGATATATATACAGATGTGAAATGTTATCTCATTAGATGTATCATCAGAGCATCTATGCTGACATTTGGTCGGGAAAATTTCTAAGTTTTCTAACACATATGACATCATAAATAAATGTTTGACACGCGCGTTCAAACGTATGCACATGCATATATTGAGAGTGTGTTTGAATATTATTACATGTGTATTAAATATTTCTAGGTTATAAGCCTACAAGGTTATGTGCGTTGAGCTAAATGATAATGGAGAAGGATGAAGGAATCAACATGTTTCTAGAAGAGAACCTTGTTTTCTATTTCAAGATTGATTGTTGACTTAAGCGGTAAGGATAAACACTTGGATTAAGTTCGATTCATTATAGAACGAGTTGGTGCTAAAAATAAAAATGCATATCCCTTTATGCGATCTTTTGGCGGATGACGTTGATTAATTATATATGATATTTTCTTTAAAGTAAGATAATAATATAAACTTTGGGTGTATTGTATCTACGAAGATGCCCTAGGCTCGCCTTTAGATGATGGTGTATGCTTTTGATGATGGTGGGTTGTTTGCTTTAGGGATTAATTGTCCTTATCGATATACCTAACTATTTCTCTTGTAAATAAAAATTAATGGCTGTCATAAATCCCGACAACTACATTTGCTGTTTCCCGTTTTCTAACCTCCTTAGTAGCCGCTAAACAGATAATCACAACTTAAGGGAGTTAAAAAAAAATAATATCCAAAGCTATCAATAGTAAAGGTCGTCATGCGCAGTAGGCTTCCAAGATTCTCCACCCTTAAGCTTCGAGCCAGTCTAATTTACCACCACCATTTAAGTAATTTGTAAGTCGAAACATAATTTAATATTCAACAAATCCCATATTTTACGCCTCAAATTGAGCCATTCTTTCTTTTTTTTAATAGGTAAGGGGTGACTTCGATCAATCAAAAAGCATACAATCTGACAAAAAACGGATGAGGTCTTTATATTTGATCGAAAGTTTATAATATATTATTATCAAAACCAAGCCATATGACCTTATTTTACTGCAAGCATCCATTGAAATACGTATTAATTATCCAACTAATTATTCGCTAAGTTCACTCTCTCGGCGTGGAAGAATTTGTTACGCGTGGCGTACTTTGCATCCGTTTATTTAGCATATTTATTGATGTTAATCTAATTGTTAGTTAGTTGTCTCTCTTTCTTTATGGTTCTTTAAGCATTGTTAGTACAACACAAAGCTTTAGCGGCACATGCACACAATTAATATCTCTTCCTTACTATTATTTCGATACACTTTCTCCACACATGAAGTTTCCGAGGACGTGTCGATAGCTGCATGGCAATGTTTTACATCTTTTTTTATTCTTACACATAGTCTCATCCAAAACAGCATTTTCCGACAAGTTGATTGCCATTAGTTATAAGCCAAACATCATCCAAATGTCTCTAATTCTTTCTGATAAAACTGACTCGTAAAGACCCGCTAGGCTCGTTCATTCATCATCATCATCTTTTTGAGGATGTGATATTTTGCAGACAAATTATCCAACAACAAAGTCGTGGATAAGATGAAACATTATAAACGTGATGCTGAGTCAATGTCATATATCTGTCGTTTTTTGTTTTGAAATTTCGGAATCTTTAAAAGTCATACATACATATGGTTATAAATTATAATCACGATTTCAGTATGTCCGAAAATGATTTGGTTGACCCAGTCCAAACTTCTTACTTTTCTTACCAAAACGAAATTTAGCATGTAAATTTCTGCAATGGGCTGATGTAATGGGCCTACAAAGAAGGGGACACAGTGGTACCAAACCATGTTTAAGACACTATTCTTGACCACAGTTTAAGTTCGGTTCACTCCTAAATCTCCTCTTCTCGACAAATGTAATGCCATGTGTCGTGCGTCAAACCCACGTCCCACATCGGATAAATCGAGAAAGATCATCAAGTATATAAAATCTTCTAGACTGACTCCCTCTATTACCAATTAGTTTTAGAGAGGAAACCCACAAGCTTGGCTTGGAGTTAGGCTAGAATTGGGCCTGAAAAATCCTTACATTGGTGCGGTGAGTGTGGACGAACACGTGAGGATGGCCTTCAGATGAGAAAAGTTCTAACCCGGATATGGAGGGTGGTGTGTTCCTGGCCCTTGTAAGACGATTGGTGAATTGCGATGAAAAAGCGCTTGGTGCAAATGATTGCGGTAGATTGTTGGATGTCATCGAAAGGAAGACCCGTTGGCTGGTCTTGAGTTTGAGGGGTGGATTGTTAGAAACCCAAGTCCCACGTGTATCGTAGATTTAGCCTAGTCGCTTTTTTATGTTATAGGTTATTTAGTTCTTCGTGGTAGAATATGTTGTTCTGTTTTCTGTAGATTTTTGTCCCTTGTGGACCCCTTTCTCCCATGTGGGAATGTTTGTTCCCATTATGGGATTATTTGGTGCTCTTATATGAGCCTTTGTTCTCCCGGTTGACGATGTACCGATAAGGCCCCCGGACTATTTAGCCATGTATCTTTGTTATTAAGGCAAGCTGTAGTTTGAAAAAAAAACTTCCACATCGAGTAAATCGAGAAAAATCGCAAGTATATAAGATTGTGTGCTATTCCCTCTACTAACAATTAGTTTTAGAGAGGAACCCCACAAGGTTATACGGGCTTGGACTAAACGGGGATGAAAAATCTCCCAACCATGCCTGCCAAGTGCCACCAACTTCTGTTCATCTATTTAATTTCAATAAGTACATTAAATGGTAATGACTAAACACGATTCTAATTCATTGCAAATGTCGCCACTCTTCTGTTAATTTATTGAACAACAATTGTGTGTTCGTTTTTACTGCTTTCTTCTCCACCTCTGCGACACGGCCGGACTAAAGAAGATCAGTTGAGCGAAAGCTTCTTTCTTACTAAACTATGAGCTTCGTCGTCATCAACACTTCTGCAACCGCGCCTGCAACTGCAACATGGTCACGGACCATAAACAATCCCTCTTTCCATCCATCCAAGATCAAATCGCCCGTGAAACCCACGAGGAAAAACCCAATCTTTCGATCAATTCGTGCGTCGTCGATCCGAGAAAAAGAAATGGGCTCCACCACTCAGTCCCAGCTATCCCACTTCGATTTCAAGAACTACATGCTTCAGAAGGCGAGCGCAGTGAACAAATCCCTAGAAGAAGCCGTCGTCGTGCGCGAGCCTTCGAAGATTCACCAGTCCATGAGATACTCGCTCCTCGCCGGCGGAAAGAGGGTCAGGCCCATCCTCTGCCTGGCCTCGTGCGAGCTCGTCGGCGGCCAGGAATCGACGGCCATGCCGGCGGCCTGCGCCGTCGAGATGATCCACACCATGTCGCTGATGCACGACGACCTTCCTTGTATGGACAACGACGACTTGAGGAGAGGTAAGCCCTCGAACCACAAGGTGTTCGGCGAGAACGTGGCTTTGCTGGCCGGCGACGCACTCTTGGCCTTTGCGTTCGAACACTTGGCTACTTCCGCTAGTTCGGGCGTCAGTTCGGACCAAATCGTTAGGGTGGTCGGCGAACTTGCTAGGTATATTGGTTCAGAAGGGTTGGTCGCCGGCCAAGTCGCCGATATGTCTTCCGAGGGTGCGAGTGGGGTCGAATTAGAGCACCTTGAGTTCATCCACGTGCACAAAACGGCAGCTCTATTGGAGGTTTCCGTAGTTTCAGGGGCTATATTGGGCGGTGGCAGCCACGAACAAGTTGAGAAGCTCAGAAGATTCGCTAGGTGTATTGGGCTATTGTTTCAAGTGGTCGATGACATCCTCGATGTTACCAAATCCTCTCAAGAATTGGGTAAAACGGCTGGCAAGGACTTGGTTTCCGATAAGACGACATATCCAAAGCTTCTTGGGATCGAAAAGTCGAGGGAGATTGCAGAGAAGTTGAGGGAGGAAGCTCTTGAGCAGCTTAGCGGGTTCGACCCTTTAAAGGCTGCCCCTTTGGTTGCCTTAGCTAGTTATATTTCTAACAGGGGCAATTGATTTGTTTCGTAGTGTTCTTGGTTGTGCTGAAGGAACAGCTTATTACATATGTTGTTATATGTTTCAAGAACCAAAGAAGCAGGCAGCAAATACAACACAACACCATAGACTCAGACAAATATCATCGTTTTTTCTTTTAATGTCTGGATTTGCCTTATTGATGGGCTCTGCTGCCGCCGCCGTTAAACCTCTGAACTAACCTCCATAGCCTCAGTTGGCTGTTGCTCCAAACCTCCATAAGCTTCGACTCTTTAGCTTCGGCATCTCTCTGCAACTCATTCATTTGCTCTCTGTACTCTCCTTCCATTCTACTCATATAAGCCGCTTCTTCTTCCCTCAACCTCCTTATCTTCTCCTCCAATTCATCCACCTTCTCTCTCATTCGTCGTGATTTTTCCGACTCCAATTGCTGTTCGAGCCTCGTCAGCCGCCACGTTGCCTCTTTCTTGTGCCTCACCTGCAAATTCCGATTACAATTGAAAATGGATGTACGAAAAAGATGAAGCTTCTTATTGTCTGCAGAACAGAACTGAATATAAAATGTAAATATAGTGAGAATGTTTCATATCACCGACCCAGTTTTCTTTTCCTTCCTCCAATTCCATTATCAGCAGGCCCATCTGTTGAACCGGGTCAAACCCGCCCGCATCCGACGGAGACAAAGTCAAGCTAACAGAAGAAGAAGGCGTCGGCGAGCACGACGTTGCCGTCAGAGAAGACGACGTCGTACTGCCGACCCAATTCGCCGGTCCGAGCGAAAGCACAGGTTCGGGAATCGCAGCGGCGCCGTTACTACTCTTCATCAGCACAAACCCATCCTTATGATGCTGAGGACCACCACTGAAGAGAAAATCGCCGGTCGCCGCCTGCTGCTGACCTTGAGCTTGAGCTTGGGCATGAACGTACTTCTCGGCAAAGGTCTCCAATATATGATCGTACTTGCCCTGATCGGAGGTAGACGAGGCGGCGCAGTAGTGTTGGCTCTGATTCTTGAGCTCGTTCTTCATCTGCTTCTCCTTGAAGACCTCCCACCATTTTCCCAGCCTCTTAGCAGTTCGTCCAGGGACTTCGGCGGCGATCTTCTTCCACTTATTACCGTACTTCGCCTGCAAAGAGATCACTAGGTTTTGCTCCTCAGGCGTCAGAGAACCTCTCTTAATCCCAGGCTTGAGGTAATTCTTCCACCGCTCGAGGCAAGACTTGGGATCTCTATCTAGCGGCTTGTTCATCCTTTGAGGGATGAGATGCCATTCCTTGGGACCGTACTGCTTCACGTACGCGCGTAGCAGCGCGTCTTCTTCAGGTTGCCATCTCTGACGTTCTTTCATTACTCCTATAAAACGTTCGTTTACATCAATTCTAACTACTGAGGGAAATGGTACCACCATTCATCTGTGGAGAAATGAATTTCGCGAAAGGAAAGGGTAAAAAAAAAAAGAAAAGGGGGCGACGATAGAGCGAGAAAATAGTGTTGTTTGTTGTAAGAAAGCGAAGTGACAAGAGACTGTTGTAAGTATATGTGTGTGTGTGTGTGCTGTGTTTGTACAGTACTGCCCTAATAATGTAGGCTGTGATGGTGTGGTGGTGGTGGGCGCCTGGGCGGGCTGGGGAAGATGATGTTTGGCCTTTTGCAGCGAGTGGGGAACACGCTCCAATCATTAATATTGCATATACACCGCCGGCGCGTGTAACGGAGTATGGAAGTTGGAGCGAGTGGGAATTTTGTTAAATTTGACGAAAGAGGGAGAAGGCTTTTAGGTCGACGCATCGACGGATTTTTAGGATTGCAGTTGTGGGCCCCGCCTTTAATACTATACTACTACTAAATAAGAGATTTATTTATTTATTGCACGTACATTTTAACCACTAGTCTTGCACTATTGGTTTGGTGGTGGTGGTGTTGCCTTTCTTTTATTTGATTTCCCGTATTCCTTCTTATAAAGTAAGGAGTGTATACTTTAGAAATTGATGAAAAAAAATTAAAATGAAAGATCAGAGTCAATTTGAGATAATAATTACTTCAGCGTTTTCATTCCTTCGGACTAACAATTATTTTATATTAGAAAATTAGTGCCGTAGCTTTTTTGTTTTTTCACCCTAGTGGCTTTGTACTTTCCCTCTGGGTGGTTTTACTGCTGAACTGTGCCAGATATTTCATAGATAATGCTTCGATTTTCTCAAGGCGTTCGTTTATAAAATAAAATCATTTACATTCGATTCATATTCCGGGCCGAAAAAATTGGGCCATTTCCTTTTTGGTTATCTGACTAATGGGCCACATGAGGCCCAAGTTTAGTTCTAACATTTTATCCTAATTCGTATGAACGCCGCCGGCTGCTCCGACCATGTTGGAAAGTCAGAAACTCATTCTTTTGCGCTACTCTAAGTCTAACAACATAAACTAAAAAAGCTATCCTATCGGAAGAAATTTCAAGAAGCAACCTTTACCAGGAGAGCATTACTATTACAGGAAAAAAATCATTAAATTTTATACTACAAAGTTGACGCCAACTCCTTATATATATTATACACAACGCTAACGACCCACCATCCAACTATCAAAGCCAAATTCCACAAGCACATAAATATTCTGATGCATTGCTTTTGTTCTCAAGAATCGATGGCGTCTTTACCATCATCAACTATCTTCAAATTCGCAGCGCCTTCTTCAACATCTCATAAACTACCACCACGAAAAGCTTTCTTCTCCACAGCCCAAAAGCCGTCTTTTTTGGGACAATCTAAAAGCCTAATTACGAATCCAAAGCCTCTTAAGATCTCCACTTCAACTTCATCAGCTGTAGTGAAAAGACCCTTCTCCTGTAAGAGCCAGAAAGGCTCGCCTGATTCAATAAGATCTTGTAAGTCACACTCACTCATCGCATCCCTTTACATTTTCTTCTCAACAGAATTTATATAAACGTAACTGGGTTTGCAGCTAAAGTTCAAGAAATGCACGTTTATGAAATCGACGAGGGTGACCGTGGCAGCCCAGCTATCCTACCATTGAGTCAAAAACCAGTCAACTCTCTCGGCGACCTCGCCACTTTCACCAACAAGGTTACTTACACAAACCCACGCGTTTAACCTACGAATGATATGCAGAGTCTGTCAAAGATTCATTTTCTTTCTAAATAAAAATTCGGTTGTTTTTTTTTATTGAATGACAGGTCTACACCGGCGACTTGAAGAAACGGTGCGGTATATCGTCGGGCATATGCATACTCGTCCAGCACGAGGAGGAGAAAGAAGGCGACCGTTACGAGGCCATATACAGCTTATACTTCGGCGATTATGGGCACATCGCCATACAAGGGACGTACCTGACCTACCCTGAGGACACTATCCTCGCCCTCACCGGCGGGACGGGTATATTCGAGGGAGTGTACGGAACGGTAAAGCTTCATCTGACCGCCATCCCTATCAAGATATTCTACACCTTTTACTTGAAGGGAATACCCGATTTGCCACCGGAGCTCACAGGAGAACCGGTTCCTCCTTCTCCGGAGGTGGAGCCGACGGCTGAGGCTAAGGCGTGCGTGCCCGGCCACACTCTTCCTGGTTTTACCAATTAGGGCTCGTTCGATACGTGTGCACGGGTGGGTATAGGCGGTTATGCGGTGTGTGAATGAATAAGTTACTTCGTGCTGGTTTGGTATTTGTATATAAGTGGGTAGAGGTGGTTATGGGATGGGTATGATTAAGTTACCTCGTGCTCGTTTGATATATGTGTATAGCCATACATGCGTTTATATGACTATACACGTCTATTACAAGGACTTTGATTATATGGCTTGTCAATGCATACTCACCTCTGAAGTGGGTATGAGGTGTGTATCACTAATTCATATGCATCTATACACACCTCATACACAACTTATATCATTATACAAATAATTAATAATTACATATCAAATATGTTAAAATACAATATGGACAAAATGCGTGTATCGCCATACATATTATACCCATGTAATCCATTAACATGGATATCAAACGCCGTCTTGTTATCTGTGTATTGCCATACGCATATTGTTATTTGTCTATACAAGGATTTTAGTTATATGGCTTGTATATACATACATAACCGCCTCTCGTGTGTGTCACTAATCCATACACAGCTATGCACAAATTTGTACAAATAATTAATACACACATATCAAACCTGTTAAAATACAATATCAACAAAATCTGCGCATAGTCACACACAGATACTTATACCCATATAATCCGCTAACATGAATATCTAACGACCCCTTGGTGTCAATCGCCGTGGAGATTCATGTGCGATGCTGCAATAATAAGCCACATGATGATAGAATTACTTCTTGCGAGGTTTCTTTTTTGTATATGATGTCAGCTTTTATTTTCGAAATGAAATTCTCTCTATATTTTTATACTTCTATAAACAACATATCGACAACACATACTTCATTTCTTAATTTGGAGAAGTGGTGAAGGTGGAGGGGTCAGTCGCCCCCACCACATTAAAGCGGATAATATTATAATTTTTTAAAGCTTTGTCATCTTTTTATCAAGTCCGACGTTATTCATAGCCTAATAATCTTTCCATTGATAATATGCAAGATTTGGGAAAACAGTGAAATAACGGTTTTTTTTTTTTAAATAGGATTACTTTTGTGTGAAATTAAAAAAAATGGTGTTTTAAAAAAAAAAATCGAAGTGTTTGATTATCATTTTGATCCGCTCGACTGAAATTTCATGTCGAAATGAGATTTTAATCGATGGGTTCGTGATTCTTACATGTATTAACCCCAAATCTGGGTGAATTTTCGTGTTTTTGAGTTTGAAATCGACGTTTTCGAGTAAAAAACGATTTATTCGAATATTTTATTCGAACTATTCGAGTGAATTCGAATAGAAAAATAACACTTATTCGAGTAAAAAAAATTCGAATTAATATTTTTCAATTCGAGTTTTTTTTTACTCGAATTGATTAATTCGAATAAATTCGAATTAAAAAAAATATTCGAATTAATTCGAATTTTTTAATTACTCGAATAAATGCTACTTAAGTTGGGGTATTTCGGTAACTTTCGGTCCGTTTCCTTTTGTTTAATAAAAATAGGAAACGCTCCCTTATGTTAAAATAACCCATGAAAGAACATCAAAGAAAGTAAACATAAAAAATAAAAACCCGACAGATCTCAAATTGGGCCAATGCGAAACGGATCGTGGCCCACTTTAGAATGTAATTGGCCAGGAATTGTTCTCTGAGTTCGGCGGCCAGCCCATATTATTATTATTGAAAAATAAAAAGAATTGGAAGATTCTGGGCCGATCAACTATTGGGCCGTCTCCTTTCTTGTTATATGCTTAATGGGCTATTCGTAGGCCCAAGTTTAGTTCTAACATTTTTTCCGACATTAGTAAAAAAGAAAACGTGAGCACCGGCCATTGCCTAATTCTGATCTTATATGTGTAGTATGAACGCCAACAACTCCCGACCACGTTGGAAGTCAAAAAGTCGTTATTTTGCTCTACCAACAGATATCCCATCATTAAAAATAAAATAAAAATGCGAACATCCTATCATCAGAAGAAATTTCAAACCAACCTTTACCAGGAGGAACGTACTATTACACTACAGCAAAGGAAAGATTCATTAAATTTTATACTACTATGTAGACGCAACTCCTTGTTACGACCACCGTCCACTAAAATACGATTCCCTCCCAGCCAAAAGTACTCTCTATATATATACATATTAATATACACAACGCTAACGCCCCACCATCTATCTATCTATAAAAAACAACTATCAAAAGCAAAATTCCACAAGCACATAAATATTCTGATCCATTGCTTTTGTTCTCAAGAATCGATGGCGTCTTCACCATCATCAACTATCCTCAAATTCGCAGCGTCTTCTTCAACATCTCATAAACTACCACCACCAAAAGCTTTCTTCTCCACAGCCCAAAAGCCGTCGTTTTTCGGACAATCTAATAGCCTAATTACGAACCCAAAGCCTCTTAAGATCTCCTCTTCAACTTCATCTGCTGTAGTGAAAAGGCCCTTCTCCTGTAAGAGCCAGAAAGACTCGTCTGATTCAAGATCTTGTAAGTCACACTCAATCATCGCATCCCTTTACTTTTCTTCTCAGCAGAATTCGTATAAACGTAATTGGGTTTGCAGCTAAAGTTCAAGAAATGCACGTTTATGAAATCAACGAGCGCGACCGTGGCAGCCCAGCTTACCTACGCTTGAGTCAAAAAACAGTCAACTGTCTCGGCGACCTAGTCCCTTTTAGCAACAAGGTTACTCACACAAACCCACGTTTATCTACGAATGATGAGTCAAAAGATTCGTTTTCTTTCTAAATAAAAAGTTGGATTTTTTATTGAATGGCCGCCGGCCGCCGCAGGTCTACACCGGCGACTTGAAGAAACGGTGCGGTATAACGTCGGGCCTATGCATACTCATCAAGCACGAGGAGGAGAAGAAAGGCGACCGTTACGAGGCAATATACAGCTTATACTTCGGCGATTACGGGCACATCGCCGTGCAAGGGCCGTACCTGACCTACCCTGAGGACACTTACCTCGCCGTCACCGGCGGGTCGGGTATATTCGAGGGAGTGTACGGCACGGTAAAGCTTCATCAGATCGTCTTCCCTTTCAAGATATTCTACACCTTTTACTTGAAGGGAATACCCGATTTGCCGCCGGAGCTCACCGGAAAGCCGGTTCCTCCTTCTCCGGCGGTGGAGCCGACGGCTGAGGCCAAAGCGTGCGAGCCCGGCCACACTCTTCCTGGATTTACCAGTTAGTGCCATCGCCTCGGTGATACTTACGTTATACAATAATAAATTTGATAGAGAGAGTTGCTTGCGAGGTCTTTTATTTTATTTTCTTTGTCTTGTACTCGATGATGTGAGCTTTTCTATTTTCCAATTGAAAATTCCTTTTAATTGACAACACATACTTCATTTAATACTTTGAAAAAGTAGAGAAGGTGGAGGGGTCAGTCAAATAAAGTATTGGATCCCCCACCACAATAAAGCGGAAAGATACTATTTGATTCGTTTTTTTTTTTTAGGGGAAATTTTCGTCAGTCCCCTGTCAGGGTCTGAAATTTTTGTTCAGGCCCTGTCAGAAAAAAAATTAGTTTTAAGGACCGGATTATTCAGTAACAATTTATTGGTCTGCAGTAACAATTCATTGTTCCCACATAACAGTTCATTGTTATGAAAATAACAGAAAACGATCATCCGATAACAATTCATACACACTTTATAACAGTTGGTCCTTATCTTTAAATATTACGAAAAATTGGTCCTTTAAACTAAAATTTTTTCTTAAAGGTCCTGGAAACTATTTTAATCACTTTTGGGCTGAATGATAATTTACCCTTTTTTTTAAGCATTGTCAGTTTATAGAGTCCCTCGTTTTTATTGAGTCAAATAATCCTTCCACTGATATTTGGAAAAATTGGGAAAAAATAGGTAATTATACAAAAAGTATTAAAAACGAAGCAGAACTCAAATTGGGCCACATGCGAAACGGCTCATGGCCCATTTTAGAAGGTCTTTGGGCCGAAAGTTAACTGTGTTGACCAGCCCATATTATTATTAGTTAAAAATAAAAAAAAAAAAAAATAGGAAGATAACAGTAGGCCACGTCATCATCTCCTATCTGAAGTGAAGCAGTGGCCACGGACAGCTTAGCAGTCGAGCAAAGCCCAACCTCCTCAATCTCACTACGGTCACAAGACAGTCGAGTTCATCGATACACCTCCGATGAAATCGACGGCTACGATGCCTCGGGGAGGAGTAATCCTCTGCTCCCAGTGCTCCACCACCTCATCTGTTACTGGCTGCTCTCCGATATCGCCTCCCAAGAACATGGCTTCAGTGATCCTCGGACGTAGCTTGAGTTTAAGACACAACGAAGGTGACGTTAGAGCTTCAATTCGGTGCAAAACCCACCTCACAAGTCGTAGTAGGCAAAGACTAAGATTGATCGTGCCATACGCTGCCGAGTCGACTCAGCCGACGACGCCGACGCCACCGTCGGCACTGGGGACCACAGCCGATAAGTCAATCGTCTCTGACGACCAATTCTCGATCACCAAGGTCTGTTCATCTGCTCTACTCCATATGTGTGCTTACCACCCCCAACGTTTCAGAAACTAATCTTCCTTCTAATTGGTGCTTGACAACTTCAGGTATCTTTTGGTGTCGTTGGGCTAAGTGTGGGCGTTTCTCTTCTCTCGTGAGTTTAATTGATCTTGTACACATTCCATTTCGATGATTTCTTCTTCTGTCCGTTACTCCGTGTGTTGTCTTTGTGTTGATTGTTACATACATTTATAACGGTCTTCTTTGTTGGGTAGGTATGGATTTGGGGCTTACTTCAATGTCCTGCCAGGATCTGAGTGGTCAGCTCTGATGCTTACCTATGGCTTTCCTCTTGCAATCATTGGCATGGCTCTCAAGGTTACTATCATACCTTACCCTTGCCTCAGTTTCTTTCTTATTACATTATATGATGTGTTCCTTTTCTTTCTTAGTATGCAGAGCTTAAGCCTGTACCATGTGTGACCTTTTCAGATGCTCAGGGACTTAGGGAAATATGTGCCACTCCAATTCTTCAGCAGGTAATTCCCATAGTATTCTTATTTTCAGCTCCTTTTAATTGAAGGTATCATCGTCAATTTGTATTTGTTAGGTCAGAAGCGATGTCACGAGATACAGGTATGGTGATGAGCAGCATTTGGATGAGGCATTGAAGAGAATTTTCCAATATGGCCTGGTATGGTTGGTAACTTTACAGTAAAAAATTCATTAATTTTTTTTTCCAAAAAGAAGAAAAAGTAAGAACTAGTTCATGGATCGTTGTTCTTTTTTTTTTTATATGTTCCGTAGGGTGGAGGCATCCCCCGAAGAAACGCTCCGATCCTGAAAATGATTCGAGAAGAAGTAAAGCAACCTCCTTTTTCTCCAGCCCTTTTCATTTTATTTTTCAGGCTTTCTTATGGACTTAAAATAACTATTTGATTTGTTCTTAAGGTTGCCGAGGATGGTAGATACTGTCTGGTCCTGGTGTTCGAAGCAAAGGCCCTACAGTTATCAGATTTCGAGCAAAGACAGGTAATTCTTTTGTAAGATCGACCAAATGCGTTTGCAAATCTTTTTACATAAATCGAATATGCCGCTCAATGGTTAGAAAAATTTGAATTCAATAGGCGAAATTCGCGTCGTTCTTTGGACCAGGGGTCTCGGCTGAAATCGGTAGGTCTTTCTTTCTTACCACGTGAGATCTATTTATGATTCGACTACTTAATCATCATTTAGTTCTTGTAAATGCAGCAGAGGGAGGCAATAATCTGTATGAGGTGAAGCTAATCTCCAACACCCCACCATAAAAACACACACACACACAGTATGTAGTCTAGTGTATGCAATGCATATATAGTATGTTCTGTTCAAATAAACATGAAGATCTTCGTATTAAGTCTATCAGTCCAATGTTTATTTGTCTGACAAGCAGCATAACTTATGAATGAAGCCGTCTTCCACACTGCAAATAAGGAAGTGATATATCAATCTGTCAATTTTATTATAAATTTATAGGCTTATGTAGATTTCTACTCCCAAGAGCATCACCAATTGACACTCATTCTCCAACGCAAAAACAAAAAATTACATGTGCATACCCAAAATGAGTTTACAGCAATTTCGTTCACAAATAGACGTATCTTTGCGTTTTACTCTTTCATGAACGCATTTTTTTGCCCTCCTACAATTAATAGTTATTATTTTGACTTAGTGTTAGCTATGGGATCTTTTGTCTTGAAAGCTTTTATGACGCGTAGCTTTGAATGCTTGAGTGGATTTTGCATTTGAGAGACTAACCTTATGACACGAAGGATGAACAGATCGTTTTGAATCCTTGAGTGGATTTTGCATTTGAGAGACTAACCTTACATTATCAGTGATCACATACACGCACTTATAGACCGACTTAATACATGCATTTACACATAAGTCCTTAAAAACAATTAACTACTAATAGATCCCAAAATCTATATATCTAATGAGACTTAATCAGGTATGATATCTTGATGCTGAAGTTGATCTGTTGATATAGCTCAAGCTCTTGTCCATCAACTCCTTTATGCTGAAGTTGTAAAATATACGCTGTAGTGTTGAAAAATTTGTAAAAAAATGATGTAGAAGTGAATATTACAAAATTTCCGTTTGAGTTCGAGAATGAGCTTATCGATTAGAGAAGAATTACTGCATTTTGAGTTTGAGCGTGATTAGGCGCGGATCTATTGGGTTCAATTGGGCTTAGTAGTGTTTTGTTATTTTTTTAGTTGCTCTATCCAACATGTGTTAGTTTAGTTCTTTTTCTTTTAGTTATTTTAGCGAACTTTTTCGTCTTAGTTCTTATTCTGTTTACTTCGTTTTTGTTTATTAATTTTACTAACACATTTGTTAATGAAATATATATTTGCTATTAAAATTTTCCACCTTTTTTATTTTCTCAGTCCATTTATAGTATCTCATCTGCAATAAAAATTATCCTAATTCAAGGAAGCATATATTTACAATTAACATAATCACTGACGCAAACTTGTATTCTACATGACCAAATTTCGATCCCTGCAACATGGTCTATCGTAAAAGGCCACGTCATTTTTTGGAAAAAATTAAATATCGTGAAGGCTTCACTTTTATGGTTGATGTTTATGCTTGAGGCCCGACGGCCTTACTTTGTTACAAGAATGAGATCGCCAACTAAAAGTTTTATAAAAATAGGCTTGTTTGTATCACGGCCCCCCAATTAATATTTTCTGGATCCGTCCGAGCATGACTTCAGTTTGAAAGTGCGTTTCGGTTGTAGATGGTCTAATATGTACTATATATAATTGGTAGATTTACTATGTATTGTATCGTATCCCATAGTATTACATCTTCATTTATTTTTATTGGGTTTATTTATTATAAAGAAATGAAAACGACCGCAGTAAGCTGTGGGCGAGAATTAGATATGGTGGCGCCCAAATCGACTGGCTTCAGTTCCCTCGAGGACACGTGTCGGTACCTGATTGAATCAACGATGATAAGGTACAACATATCGGTTGTACTCTTGCCGGCGAGAAGAAAGATCCCACCCCAAGAATCATACATCATCAGTTAACATCACAGCACAGCCACTGCGTTTATTAATTAATGAGAGCTCCAAGCGCTTTGGGACATTACATTTATGGAAGTACAGTCACTTGCGGACTCGCACTGTCTCCACTCGCCACTTGTCGCCTACTTTCTAAATCAAGTAGTGTTGTATTTTGTTTGCCACATAACTGTTTATGGATATGCTGTTCCATTCTATATAACATCTGATGTTGTGAACTTCTTCTACTATGCTTGCAGCTTTCGAGTTAGGTTGCATACATGGATAAAGTTGCTAGCTGCCACAAACTGGTTTATTACAAGGATAATACCATTGCAGCAGCTTCAGCAGGTTTTACACAGACGAAACCTTGATTTTTTAACCTTATCTCTTGCCATGTCGATGAATATGCGATTGATAGGGACGAGTGAGCATGGGCCATGTCTCCCCAATGGAGGGATTAGGAAAGGAGGAAACTTTCTGCCATGTGGGGCAGTTTTTGAAACTTTGGGAAGTCATGGGGGTGTCTGTAAATCGAGAAAGATTAGAACTTGCGCGCCTGTGAAAGCTATGAGTGGCATTGAGAAGCATCTTGAGACTTTAGATTTGTACCTTGGGAAAATCCATGAAAAGGCGAAGAAGAAGAAGACGTCGTCGTCTTTCAGATCGTTGAAGCAGAGCGGAGAACTACTAACTGTGAAAGGCGAAGATCTGCTTCAGACTCGAAGAGAGGATCTTGTCGAAGTGAAAGGTATATCACGTTGTATGAATCATGAAAAGGATTTACTGCTATTGGAGATTGATTACTCATCCTTTCCGTCGCCAAATTTTCGAGTGCAGAATCATTATTTAATGTTGCTGAAGATTTATCCGTAATATCTTATGCCAATAAAGGTCAAGAAAGGGGAAGGAGCAGACTGTTGAAAAATTACATGGACTTGGAAAGCGGGGACAAGTTTGCAGATGGTGCATCTGATTTCTATTTAACGTAATAATATATCTCATCGGCGTAGAGTCTAACGTGTGCTTAAAATGCTTCCCAAATGTTCACATAGCTTTTCTTTGTTTTCATCATTCTCGCAGAGGTATATTGGCTTCAATAAACATAGCAGTATTCCTGTTTGAGATCGCAACTCCAGTGAAGAACTCCAATTTCGAACTCTTCTCGCTCCCAATGATTTACGGGGCGAAGATCAATAACTTGATTCTCGCAGGGGAATGGTGGAGGCTCTTGACACCTATTTTTCTGGTACCAAGATTTTCATTACTCGGTCTCAAGTATTATTACAACGCACCTCAACACTGAACTTATTGAGTTTCTCTTGACCTGCAGCACGTCGGAATCTTTCATATAGCTCTTAGCTGCTTCGGCCTCTTCACTTTTGGTCTCCAAGTGTCTCAAAAATACGGCGCATTCACTTTCCTTCTTATTTACCTCCTCGGAGGAATCTCGGGAAACATCGTCAGCTTTCTTCACACGCCAGAAACAACTGTTGGTGGGACGGTAACTACTTACTCACTTTGCAAAGATCCAATTTTTGCACAGTCGTATTATCAACCAAACCTTATTTGCTGCTACTTGCCCAGGACCCAGTGTTTGCTCTAATCGGTGCTTGGCTCAGCTACCAACTACTGAACAAAGATACAGTTACGTCGACAGATTCTTACGAAAGAACGTTTCAGAGGGCACTTACCATTACAGCACTGTGCTTTGGGCTTAGCTTCTTTGGTCACATTGATGACTGGTAAGTTGTCAAACTCACGCCCTCCGTTGATGACTACTTATCAAATAAGCTCCACTTGTCAAACTTAAAACTATGGTATTACATAACAGGGCACATTTTGGGGCGGTCTTTACTGGTATGGCATTTGGATTTTTAACATGTCCGACTCTGCAAGTGAAGGATGCTACTACATCTTCGGAATCTGCTAGCCCTAGGCAAGAGGAAGGAGTCACTCTTACAGGGAAATATGCTGATCCATTCAAGTCACTAGTGTACTTCTCTCTCTTTGTTCTGCTGTTGACTTCTCTGCTTCTTGTAATAGAACCTCCCCTGTATCTGATCTGATATAGCATAGAACAGCAGATCACCACAATGGTTATATAGCAATGCTGTGGAAAGTTATAGCCATTATCTGATAGAACAGATAGTTCACACAACAAGCAAACCACACTTTATTACAGTACGCAACTAAAATCTCAGGTCGAGCACTATGACGATTTTGAATCGTTCATTAGCTAACTCTACTATAATGCAATGGAGATTGCACGTCCATTTATTAATTTCTCTAAGGATAAGGCAGGCATATCAGAACGCTGGAAATGCATTAATGTGGTCCCTGTCCAGATTCACGCTGGTTAGAGTCCTTGATCTCATCACCAGCTTCGTCCTGTGGGGAAAAAAGATGCATAATAATGGAGAGGGAGAAGGGGTTTGAGGTAAAGAATATGCACCATTAGGAAGTAGTACGTACCGCTGCATCAGAAGTCCAAAGGGTTAGATTATCGCGGAGAAGCTGCATAATCAGCGTGCTGTCCTTGTATGATTCCTCACCCAGAGTATCAAGCTCAGCAATGGCTTCATCAAAAGCCTGCCGGCATACAACACATGGAAAGTGAAAATGCCAATACGAACAACAGCTGGAAGCATTATGAACAATCAACTTGTCTTGCTACGAAAAGATGAGAAGCTTTCTTCACATACCTGCTTAGCAAGGTTGCAGGCACGATCTGGCGAGTTAAGGATCTCATAATAGAAAACAGAGAAGTTAAGCGCAAGTCCCAATCTGATTGGATGAGTTGGAGCCATTTCAGCAGTCGCAACGTCCTGCATATGTATAAGAATATACGCTAAGTACACCATCAAATCACGAAAAAAAACTTAGTCAGAGAGCTGTTACTCACCTGTGCAGATTTGTAAGCAACCAAAGTGCTCTCAGCAGCTTCTTTCTTCTCAGCCCCAGTCTTAAACTCAGCCAAGTACCTGAAATAATCGCCCTTCATCTTCAGGTAAAACACCTTGGACTCGGAAGAAGATGCAGATGGAATGAGATGAGACTCGAGAAGGCTCAAGATCCCATCACATATCTTGCCAAGCTCAGCCTCGATCTTCCCGCGATAATCCTTGATGACCTTCACGTGACTTTCATTCCCACGCCCCTCTTCCTTCTGTTCGATGGAAGATATGATCCTCCACGAAGCCCTCCGAGCACCAATCACGTTCTTATATGCCACGGAGAGAAGGTTCCTTTCTTCCACGGTCAATTCTCCATTGTCTGTAGTCTTAACAACATTCTCCATAAACTCGACCATTTCTTCGTACCGTTCTGCCTGCTCGGCCAACTTGGCCAAGTACACTTTTTCCTCTCGTGAAGAACTATCTGTAGACATGTTTCTGCCTATTGAACCTGCAAAATATCCCAGGCGTTCTAAGTCAAAAAACATCAACCTCCGAAATCCATAGATTATCGACTGTGGTAAAAAAAGATACACAGTTCAGGATTAAATTGAGATAAGAACTTAGAACACAACACGATTTACTGTCGGTGATTACAAAATTACACTGAAGACACAGTTCGTCTTGCAAGTGATTCAAATTTCAATACTTGAAAACAACTATGAGTAGATACAAACAAAGTTTATGTACTAAAAACTACTTTCACATTCCTCACTCGATTGGCTATGAGCCAGAAACTATGACATACAACTTG
Source organism: Craterostigma plantagineum (assembly GCA_027422505.1). Lineage (NCBI taxonomy): Eukaryota > Viridiplantae > Streptophyta > Magnoliopsida > Lamiales > Linderniaceae > Craterostigma > Craterostigma plantagineum. The sequence goes on from JAPQWV010000785.1 coordinate 188,981, forward strand.
ACGAATCGACGCGACAACGTACAAGCAGATATAAACGGATCATTACATCACATAATCAGTGACGAAAACATGAACTGAAGCAGAGAATTGACAGTACTTCACTAAATCTACATGCGTGAGCAAATAGAATTGAGTTAATCGTGGAAGAAATAGAACGATCACCTCTTCGACTCGTGCTTTTGGTTCAACAGCGATTCCTGGCGATGGCTTTTGGGGAGTGGCGATGGAAGGAAAAGAGTGCCTTTAAAACTGTACGCGTGGGAACTAAGAACCAATGACGGAGAGACACGTGTCGTGGAGTTTGCAACACGCGGCGGTAAAGTTGAGGCATTGACTTAGTCCGGATTATGACGTCAGCAGTCACGAGTTCATGGGCTTTATACTTTTGGTCAGCCCAAGCCCAAACCCAACTAGTGAAGGCCGCAACTCGTAAGTACACTACTCGGTGTCATTACGTATTATAAATGTTACTATTATAACTCACATATTAAAAAAATATTACCTCCTTTATGATATTTACTCCATGGTCAACCGTCCAACAAACTGATATTACGTCGACTATTAAAGATATATCTTTATCTTCACAGATATTATGAAAATAAGATTTTAGGCATAAGATGGTATTGTATACATCGACTATTAAAGATATATCTTTATCTTCCCAGATATTATGAAAATAAGATTTTAGGCATAAGATGGTATATGTATTTTTACATTTAAAATTGGTGATAGTTATCTTCCCAAGTCAAAATGAGGTACACATTCATCCTGCCATTTGACCCCTTGCCCAACACTAAAGGCCACGTTTTCTTATCTTGGAGTCGTTAAATTTAATCATTAGTCTGTACTGCTACTAAACTACAATATTTTAATATAAAATATTCGATTCAAAAAAAAAAAAAAAAAAACATGGGATATTAAAGAAATAGCTTTCTCGTGCTTTTTAATTGCAATTGAAAAGGCTCTAATTTACGCCTTTTGACTTGGTTGGACAATACGAAAGCCTAAAGGACAAATTAAATCCTTAGGTTATCGATTTGCTTTTTTCCTTCGAGACACTTATTAAGATTACAGTAAAATGTTTATATCACGAAATGGTAAAGGCCTTGTAGCGAAATAAGATTATAAAATGTCCAATGTAACATTAAAAAAAAAAAATAGCAACTTTATGATCCCCATAGCCCATATAATCTAAATCGCTATAAATACGAACCTCCATTACCTACCACTCCACAACACACCAAAGCCAAAATTCTATACGTCGAGCAAAAAAATGAAATTGTTATCATCCCTTCTTAATAGAAACTGAAAAATATTAAAACAAAAATACCTTCTTGACTGCCTCCACTCCAAAACCCACCATGGAGCTGGTCGCTATGTTGCTGAGATCAATACAATTTATTATTTTGTATTACATAGTGAAAATCTCCTGCGAAATCATCTCATGTTATTGGATAATCCCAAGACGCATCAAGAAAATAATGGAGAAACAAGGAGTTCGTGGCCCGAAACGACGGTTTCTCGTTGGCAACACCTTAGACGTTTCTTCCCTTGTCTCTCAATCAACCTCTCAAGACATGGAACGTATCAACCATGACATCGTCGGACGTCTGCTTCCTCACTATGTCTTATGGTCCAAAACATACGGTAAAAATTAAAATATTATTCAATCAATGAACTCATGATCATGGCTCGTAATTTTATGATGGACCCGTGAAATTCCTGTATTTAATAATCTATGAGTTGGGTTGGCAGGAAAAAGGTTTATATATTGGAATGGAGTGGAGCCAAGGATGTGTTTGACGGAAATTGAGCTGATCAAAGAATTATTAATGAAACACAGCACAAGTTCAGGAAAATCATGGTGGCAGCAACAGGGCTCGAAGCATTTCGTTGGTCGAGGTTTGTTAATGGCGAATGGAAACGATTGGTATCATCAGAGGCACATTGTAGCACCAGCATTCATGGGTCTCAAGGTAATAAGATTAATAATTGTGTTCGATTTAATATTCAGAAGTAAAGTAGTGGGGTTTTGGATTTTGATTAGCTTTTATTTATTTATTTATTTATTTTATATGTAGAGTTATGCGGGGTATATGGTTGAATGCACCAAGGAGATGCTTCAATCGCTTGAAGATGGAGTAAGAAGAAATGGACAAACTGAAGTTGAGATTGGACAGCATATGACTCGTTTGACTGCTGATATTATCTCAAGGACCGAGTTTGATAGTAACTACGACAAGGGAAAGCAAATATTTCATTTGCTTACGAATTTACAGCATTTGTGCGCTCAAGCTTCGAGGCATTTATGGTTCCCTGGCAGCAGGTTATTATTTAGTTATTCCTTTTTCTTTTATAATGAATGATACGAGCAAATAACATAAGATCGCATAATGATGACTACTTCTTTACCTTTTAATAATAAATAGATTTTGTCATGATTTTATCAATCAATCGATCTTGAATATATATTACACGCAGATTCTTGCCGAGCAAGTACAACAGAGAGATCAAAACCCTAAAAGTAGAGGTCGAAAGGTTGCTCATGGAGATCATACAGAGCCGTAAAGACACGGTGGAGATTGGCCGCAGCAGTTCGTACGGCGACGATTTGCTCGGTCTTCTACTCGACGAAATGCAGAGAAACAAATTATCAGCCGGAAAAAACAAAAACAGCAATAGCAAAGGTTTCGGTCTGAATCTTCGGCTGATAATGGACGAGTGCAAGACCTTCTTCTTCGCCGGCCACGACACCACCGCCCTTCTGCTGACGTGGACGGTCATGCTCCTCGCAACTAATCCTACGTGGCAAGAAAGGGTTAGGTCCGAGGTTAGAGACGTCTGCAACGGTGCTGACTCACCCTCCATAGAACACCTCTCAAAGCTCACACTGGTAATAAAACTAATAATCCACAAACACACACGAACACGCACTAAGGGTTTTCTTTAATTCTCTGCAGTTAAACATGGTGATAAATGAATCGCTGAGGCTCTATCCACCAGCGTCATTACTACCTAGGATGGCGTTCGAAGACATAAAACTTGGCGATGATCTTACGATACCTAAGGGACTCTCGGTATGGATACCAGTCCTTGCGATCCACCACAGTGAGGAGATATGGGGAAAGACGCCAACGAGTTCAATCCGGGTCGGTTCGGGTCTAAGATATCCGGGTCGGGTCGGCATTTCATGCCGTTTGCTGCGGGTCCCAGGAACTGCGTGGGGCAGTCGTTCGCTCTAATGGAGGCTAAGATCATACTGGCGATGCTTGTGAAGAGATTCAGCTTCGTTCGTATATCTGATAGCTATAGACATGCGCCCGTCGTTGTTCTTACGATTAGCCTAAGTATGGAGTTCAAATCCTTTTGAAACCATTAGAATCTTGAAATTGAGATGATGGAAACGTTGTAATTATGAGAATAATATTATAATACGGAGCTGAAAATATCGATTTAAAGGAAATAAATATATTTAGTGGACACGCAAATTAAGATATATTATTATAATAATATAGTACAACTATTCTATGTACTTCCTATGAGATGAGATTATCTATTACTCTCCCTCCGTCCCGTTATCTTTATCACATATATTGGTGGACACGCAAATTAAGATAATATTATTATAATAATATAGTACAACGAAAAGGTAAAAAAGTATATATTTTGACACGTCTTTTAAGAATATTTAATATTATTATATTGATTGTTTGTGATAATTTTTTTTGCTAAATAAGGAAAGGTGATAAAATTATTGGGACGTCCGAAATGGAAAAATGTGATAAAATTAGCGGGACGGAGGGAGTATTATTCAAGGAATATTAATTGAGTTAGCAGTTAAGATATTTATAAATGAATTTGTGGGCAGGTTTATTATTGGGGTCTTGACACTTAAATACCCATCTGCATAAAAACTTGTAATCAGTACCCTATCAGTATTTATTTATATGTAGGTACCTAGCAGAATAAATTTTTTGCACATAGGTACATGATTCGCCGCAGGTACGCCATATAACACATTTTAGGTACAATGTAGCAATGTATTGTGGTACGTAATACAATGAGAAAATATTACGCCATATATAACACACTAAATTACCATATAGAAAGCATATAGTGTACGTATAAACGCGACGTGGTACGCTTACACACATAGAAAGGTACGGCAAGACTGAGAAAAATGGTACAAACAAAAAGTAATCGGGTACCTATCTGTAAAAATTTCTAACATATTTGTAAATTTTTATTCAAATGAGTATTTTTCTATAGATTACACTTTATTTAATTATTATTTAACTATGTATTTAACTACAATGGTGTCCTCGAGAAATGATTGAGTGGTCATTATTTAAATGCTAAGATAATACAAGGCGCGCAATACGAAGTGTCACAAACACTAAATAATGGCTCATACTTGATTTACTTTAGCTTTAGATTTTGATTTCGATATCTGATAATCATTACAACAATGATGTCGAACTACAAATTATTCTTTATTCTCCGAATTTAATCACATTGCTTATTGAACATAGATAATTCACTTGCGATAATCATTGAAATAAATTGCAAAATTATGGCATGGTGGTGGAGGACAACAAAGGGAAGAAGCACCATAGACATCGAGTATATACCCATTTGTAATTATGAAAATTATTTATTCATAAATGGATCAATATTCTCTGTCCCCTTGTGCCTTTACAATATAGTACGCTAAATAGAACGATAACCCAAACCTAAGTGCTTAGCCCATAATATAAACCCAGAAAAGATTTGCTTTTTAAAGTATAAAATTCGTAGTTTTGGAAATTTTTATATCTATACGCATACGTTGCATATAGACATAAGCCAACGAGGATACAGCTGAAGAACAACTTATTTTAATTTGCGACAAAAGGCATCTTTCTTGGTACATCAAAAAATGTCGCAACTGTCCGTATTAGGCCATGAAAGTTCTTACCAAGCTAAGCTTTCTTACAAGTTGCAGATATAATATTCAAGATTGTTTTTAAATTCTTGATAATACAGACAGAGAGAAGAATCAAACCCATAGTTAATTGCAGGCAGCAGACTGTATAATTGCGAATTTCCAGAATTAAACTATCACTATATAAACTTCGACGCACGTACGTTCTTGAGAAAAGATTAAAAAAGCAAAACTTTATCTTGCAGGCCTTGTGCTGTGGTAACAGCCTGCGCACACAGGTTTATGTTAATTAGTTACATCCAATCAAAGCAAGCAAAATCTTTTGTAATGATACCACTAATATATATGCCTTTTTGAATTACACGCGGACTCGCATTTATACACACGCAGATCAAATCAAAGGGAGAAAAAGATAGGTAAACCAGCAGCAAATGCGTTGAGGGGCAGTGTCCTAAATTATATATTGATCGTAATAATAATTATCCAAGGAATTATTCACCATTGCTAGTGAGTATGATATATTATTGGGGGTCATATTTAAAACCAGTGAGGGGTGAGTCATATAGTTAATGCTCAAACAGATCTATGTTCGCGGTCCTTATTAATTCTTCATGATATCAGAGAAATGATTTAGTGTGGTTCTTTGTGATTTGCATAATGTATTAAGATAGGGTTGATCAGCAATGATGAAACCACAAGAACACTTGGTCAGCCTTATGCAGTAGTTAAGTGGAGTTAAATCGTGGGCTTGTCCGATATATTTTTGTTGTTCGTTGCGAACAACTTCATGAGACAAATTAAACGAAAAAAAAAAGAAAAAAATTGGGATATACTGTGTGTAATTGTGTATAGTATTAGTAGTAAACTTCAAAGATAGAATAAAATAGTAGGTAAAACATGGCAAGCTGATGATGCTGGGCCTATTAAGTCATTCGAACTTTTGTTGGGCTTAAATCATTGTAGCAAAGGCCCATTATGAAGGCAGTACTTTCAGCCCATTTAGTAAATTTGGAGCCCAAATAGCGAAAGTGGTCCATGTTTTGGGAGTATATATAATGGTCGTCTGTATTGAGGAGGCGTTTTTGGAGATCGTATCGTAGTGGGTGGCTGAACCTAGGGTTTCTACAAGTGTCTCTGCTCGAAGGTTCGTATTCTTGGTGTTTGTTACTCAAGCATGCTATGCCATTGATTTAGTTATATTTGCGCTTCGTGAATGTGCTTGATTTTGTACGAGTACTTCTCTGTTTTCTATAACGTTTTCGTTTGCCGGTGGAAAGATTGAATTTTATTTTCCCGGATTGTTCGATGCATCAAGTGCCATGTCTATACAGCTGTCGAATGTGGTTCTGGGTGAATTTGAACATTTTGTTGCTTTATGTAGATTTTCAGGATGTATACAGCTGCGCAGAAAATCCACAAGAGCAACAGTGCTGAGCCCACCCCGTTTGAAGAGGGTGTTGCTCAGGTTTATATTATTTCTAGGCAGATTCTGCCAATTATTAAAGTGTTATGCTGTCCTGAATCAAATCTTCGTTTGGTGCATCTGCAGGCGTTATTTGATCTGGAAAATACCAACCAGGAGCTTAAGAGTGACTTGAAAGACCTTTTCATCAACTCTGCTACGTCGGTTTTTCTTCCTTGTGGTATTTTATTCATCTTTTGATGGCAGTATGATCTTAATAGATCTCTGATAATTCTACAGCGAGGTCGATGTTGCTGGAGGCAAAAAAGCTGTTGTGATCCATGTTCCTTACCGTCTGAGCAAAGCCTTTCGCAAGATTCACCTTAGGCTTGTCCGGGAACTTGAGAAGAAATTCAGTGGAAAGGTAATTTGCGACTGCCTCGTTTACAAGGCAGAAGAAGCTTAAATAGAAAATGCACTTACTATCATATCAATCTGCAATAGCTGATGTGATCCCAAATGCTCCAAATTAAATGTCTTCAATAGTATTTTATAAGAACTTGGTGGTTTAAATGGATGTACAGGAAGTTGTTGTACTTGCCACTAGAAGAATAATGCGCCCTCCTAAGAAGGGTTCTGCTGCTAAGAGGCCACGAACCCGAACACTATCTGCTGTGCATGAAGCTGTGCTCGAGATGTAGTTTTATCCTGCTGAGATTGTTGGGAAGCGTGTTAGATATAGGCTTGATGGATCGAAGATCATGAAGGTGATTATTATGTCTTCATTTTCGTTTCTTTCCATCTATAAACTCCAGGCAGAGATTGAATGGTTCATTATGACTTTTTGCAGGTTTTCTTGGATCCTAAGGGAAAGAACGACACCGATAATAAGCTCGAGACTTTCTCTGGGGTCTACAAGAAACTTTCAGGGAAGACGTCGTCTTTGAATTTCCTGTAGTGACCAATGCCTAAAGTGAGCTGAGTTCTCTTCTGACGTTGAAGTTCTCCTTTTAACTTCTTTGATTTGAAGTTCGTCGATGCTTCGATAGTTTAGACTAATGTGTTTTTCTCATTTTTCTTTCATACCTTTTGTTCAAGCACCCGTCCTAAGTTATCCCATTCTTGCATAATTATGACTCTTCTAGCAAATAGATATCCTTTTCTTCTTTCCCAATATATTTAAACCATCAAACTTCCATCTATAGATGTAACTAGTAAGAAGTACCTTTGATGACATCAATCGCTTACAACATTATCCGGTGAAGATCTAGTATCTATATTTACTAAGTCGTCATTCGAACACAAACGATTTGGCGATAATAATCTCTAATGCATGGTCACACACTTCACAAAATACAGGGACATTATAATGTTACAACAAGAGATCAAAATAGAGGACAATAAATTATAGTTATTCTCGCGTGTAATAATGCAATGGTCACCACAACAAGCCTCTCTTTCTCCTGAACCTATCGACATCTGTACTCATCCTCGATTTTTCGGGCTTGCTTGACGACTTCCTAGACTTATCAAGTCTGCTGTCCAAACTATTCCTTGCAATTTCTGGGAGTTCTTGCTGCACTTCAATTTCGTTCGTGTTTGTGGAGCCTGCTGAAATACTTTTTGTGCCCTCGGGGTCTGACGATGATGAAGGAGTTGACGTTGTAACAGATCCATTGGCTCCCACAGTCTTGTTTTCCCGAGAGCTACCACAAACTTCTTCAGATGTTTGATGAACTCGGGATACAGTTCCAGATTACAATGCCCACCTCCTTTTATCCACAAAGGGTCGTACTTCACTTTGCAAAGCTCAGCCAATTGTTTCCCATGGGAGCAATCGACAACATCGTCTGCAGTTCCCTGATGTATAGAAGTGTTCACATAGGCTAATTTCACCTCAAAACACAGTGCTATAAAACAAAGCTGAACAAAGATGCAAATGCAAGAGAACTCACGTGAATAACGAGCACAGGGCAATTCACAGCACCGATTTTATCAATGTTCTGCAGTGAAAAGTATTCATAGAAGTAACTGATATAAACAAAATGCTTTAGACGTGAAGTGGGAGATTCATTACCTTGTATATATCAAACCAATATGTTCTCTTAACGGGGTACAATACCCTCAACCCTGATAAAATGGGACTATGCAAACGACGCCTCTTAAATTTGGTAACCGTGATGCTAGATCGCAGGTGGGGCCACTCCCTACAGACTGGCCGTAAAGTATAAGTTGTTCATCTTTCACACTGTATTGCTCCTTGAGGCATTTATACACAGCATCAATGTCTGCGTACGTGTTATATTCAGTTGGCTGTTTCAAAGACAAAGGATGATTGCGTCATAGTATGAACTTGAAGTCTTGATCTCACTAGCCACTGGTCAGTCAACTTAGTCTATGACAGTTAACAGAAACTATCCACTCACACCCATAAACCTAGAGCTTGAAAATGTGAACTATCAGCAGCAAAGTACATGGTTGATTCACAACACTAACATCTTTTGCCACGGTCAAGGAAAAAAGTGTACAACTTTTGACGTGATATTATCTCGACTATCAATCAAAGTAAACTTCAATGCAAAAAGTCCCGCATATAAATAAAAAGAATGAAAGGAAGAGTTAAAGAACAGCACTAATACATCAAATTAAAATTGTGCATTTGACCTTTCCCGTTGATTGTCCATATCCAGAGTAATCATACCTACAAAAGAGCCAAATGTAAGAACCTGATGGTAACTATGAACAATCAGCTAACAAGCTCGGTGAATGTACATAACCTCATAGCATTTGAACTTTGTACATAACCTCATAGCATTTGAACTTTCGATTATCAAATTGGAAAATTCTAATGGAAGTTTGCACGAATACAACGAATTGCCGTTATCAAAACAAGACAACATGATTTCGTCAAGCACTTCGAATTTCCTTCAACAATGTTAATGCATTTCACAGCTGAATTTCCATCAACAACAGCAAAAACAAATGTTGACCGACGTGGATTATACATACCCCATAAGATTGACGCGGAGGCGTAGGCTAATCTCGACAAAGAGTTCATACATCTGACCTACATCCGCCGCGTTGCCGTGAGAATACAAGAGGGTCACGTTTGCCCTAGGATTGCTGATGTGGACAGCCACGACGTCGTTTCCCCTTCGAGTCCTCAATTTCAAAACATCCACGTCGTCCTTCCGCGGAACCTCCGGTATGAAAAGCTTCCCACCGCCGTCTGCAACCACCGTATACGACGGTGGAGTAGGAGGAAAGAACGCAAATTTCGCCGCGATAGACGAGGTCACCACCCCCATTCGTTAGCTCCCGCCTCCTTCAATCGCACGGTTCACACAGTCATGAATTCAGTACAAATTTTCTCGTCAGATCCGCCTTCCAACGCGAAATTAGGTTGAAAACAAAAAAAGGGCTGCGCGTGGGTATCACGGAGGGTTGGGTGAGAGTAGGTAGATGGGACACCAAATTCCCTCGGAGGGATCTAATTTACCGTTGTTTGTGCTCTGTTGAGAGAAGGGGGTGTAACGGAGTTTTAATACTTGCACACACCACAACGATTTTAATTATTACATGCTGATTTTAATTAATTTATAATTACCCAATAAAATATCTAAACCAGCTGAAACGATTAGCTTGATTTTACCACTGTTTTTGTTGTTGTTTGGAAAGCTAAAGCATATGATTTTTTGATGGTCAGATTAAGAAAATTTCAATTGTCAAATATCGTCGAATATTTTATTCGATGCAGCTGGGCCCACAAAGATGATATTTAATATTTTAATTTGTAACAGATCCAACGAGATGAGACGTGGAAATAAAAATAAGAATAATAATCTGTTTCGTTGCCTTGAAGATATGAAGAAAAGAAATGATAGAATGGGAAGAAAAGGCTGATTATTCTCGCTTTGGTGTTCATCTTCTGTACCTTTCCACATGTAGTAAGAACAACAATCGTTCAAGTCTAGCGAGAAATGAGGAACTAGAAAATCCCAAGAGAAACCTCAAATGAAGAAATTGGAATTTTGTTTCTAGTGAAAATACTACTAAAACTACTCAGGTATGCCGACAAGTGCAGGCCTCCAAGCCCTTCTCAGCAATAATCGTTGTCTGAAAGTAGCTGACAACGGCCGTAGCGCCGGCGACCCACCGCCCCTCCTCGCCAGAGCCGGCGAAGGCAGCAATCCTTCTCTCACGACGCTATTCTCCGTCGCCGACGACGGAGGGGGAGAGGAAATGAAGAGATCCCTTAGCTTGTTCCTCACCAAAACCCTTCGGCATCGCTGCTGCTCTTCCCCTTCTCCGGCGGAGACGTACTGGGATTGGGATCGTGGGGCCGCGGCGGTGGAAGCTTACGTCCGGCGGCTGATCCTCCTCCGGCGCGGCTGAGGAGCATGCGCAGTGTCCTCCTGCGGCGGAGGTGGACTACAGGGCTCGTCGTTGGGCTCCGCGTTGGGCTCGACGCTACAGCGCATTGGGTGGCGAGAAGCTTGAATTTTTGCAGCGTTGCCATTATTTTTTGAAGTATGCAACGATTAAATCTTCAGAAGATGTGTTTTTTCTAGTGCTTTTTTAACTCTGATGAATTTAGCTGCTGCTATGGTGTTTGGGAAAGATTTGTGACGCTTATTAAAGCAGTGAAGGTGGGGTTAGATTTCGGACAAAGGAAAAAGTGAGAGGTGGGCAAGTTGTGGTCTCTCTCTCTCTTCTCTATATATATGTGTGTATGTGTGAGGGAGATGTGTGTGGTCATGTAATTATTCCCTCGTTTTTTGAACTACACGTGAAAGTTTGTTTAATGTGACGCCATATTTTGTTATCCGATCTACATTACATGGACAACAGAAATGATGAAAAAATTATAAAAAGTAGAATTAAAATCACTACGCAATTTTATTCAGGGTATTGCAACGAAACTGGAGTATGAATGTAGAAAATCAAAATTGAATCTGGCACTTTTATTACTTAAATGTGTAGTAGACAATAATTTACAAGGGCTTGGAAAATGTGAGGGAAAAAAAAGGAATCCATTTCCTTTTTCGGTATGTGGAAAAGGCTTGAGTAAATAATTATTTATCTAACTGGAACTGAAAAAAAAAAGGACATGTAATGTAAGAAGGGACCTTCTAAACAGATCGAGGCGGGCCTTTTAAGGCAATAGAGTTGAATCCCATTATTCTTACACGTCGCGTACCACACCTTACCTTTTTTTTTTTTCCCTCCTTTACTTCGTCGTAATTAAGAAGTCAAGTCACTCCTTTGCTTGTTTGATTCTCCACAACAAAAATCAAGTTTTTTCGTCCACAATGAGTATATAAGGATATAATACATCCAAGAGACATGTTACTACACTAAATTATTAGAAAGAATAAACATTCATATAATAAGAGAGGTTTGTCGTTTTACCTTACAATATACTCATTGTTGGTTAGGCGACATATCCTCGCTATTCTTGGCCCTCCCTCGCAACATGTCTGTGAAGCCACCCTTCATAATGCGCCTAAGCCTCGTGTCCTCAGCCTGCGGTGGTGTCTGCTGCTGAACTACTTTTGAAGGCTCGACTGGCGTAGAAGGTTCTATGCTACTATCCTTTTTACTACCGAGTAATAATCCGCTGTCACCGAAGAAACTCGTAACAGATGACGGTAGGCCGAGATGTGCGCCCATCGCTTTACTGATAGCATCGAGGGTTCCGCCCGATCTCTCCTTTAGTATGATCTCCAGCGCTTCTTTGTGAGCTGGGTCAAGTGCGTCTGTGTCTCTCAGTAGGTTTTGGATCGAGGGTATCAGGAAATCTCTGATGCTCGAGGGCGAAACGTCTGCCATTTCATTTATTGGAAAAAAAAAAACTATCAACCAGTGATTTTAACATAGAATCTTGGATATATATGATTTTAGATTTGAATGGTTTGAATCTGCTTCAGCAACGAAAGGGATGAGAAAATTTTCAGACCTGTAGCATCGAGAGCACGTATTGCTTCGCAGAAAGCATTAGTTCTTTCACGGCGGCGTATCACGTCGGTTGAGAGTGACTGGGATGCTGTGAATTGGTAAATCTTGGAGACAAGATGTACGTGGGAGTTAAAGAAAAAAACAAAAATTGAATAGCGCGTCATGCATGTCTCTCTAGAAATTACGACGGAGAAAATGAATTATATTGCATCAGAGAAGAAAATGTTAAGGATATAATCCCGCAGCCTCTCAGTAGTATGTGGAACAGCGATCAACAGGGAACGAACCACTGCGATCGTAGCTTCATGTGATCCATCTTCGAGAAATGCATCCATTTGAACACGTATCTTCTCACAATCTATGACGAAAATTACATATTAATCAATATTATACATTTAATACGTAATGTATTTATCAGAATTGCACAATCCGGACAAATAAGTGTACCGTGTCGTTCTTGAAGTGCTGCGCCACGGCAACCGAAAGCATCAATGCTTGCATATTTCACTGTCAGGTTTTGATCAGAACCAAGGGTTACGAGAGCAGGTAAAACATGAGCAGAGGCGACCTTCACATCTATAAATGGTACCTACAGAGCAGGAAATTTCCAGACGTCCATGAAATAAGCTATAATTTTAATTCAATTAAGGACTAAAAGACTCACGATGACTTTCAGCATATTTGCAGCACTAATTTTCACATTTATGTTGGAACTTGCAACCATTTCCCACAGGATGTTAAAGATTAATGTTTGGTTCTCTTCAAAGGTGCTGCAGAGAAAAAAACAGAAATTAAGTTCACGTGTTAAACTAATTTGTTAGTTGTGATGACTTGATGATTCCAAATTTCCAGACACGAACCAAACAAAACGAACAGAATGGATGATTTCGTGCTTTGCTGGCTGATTATTTTGTTCGGAGCTTTGAATTAGCAAATTCCTCAAGTATTGTGCCAATTGTTCATGCTTGCTTGGGTGTCCTAATATGCCTGCAAGAAGAAGTGGTAGGGTGCACATTGTGGCAAGACTCTGTGACACAGCAGATAGGGGCTTCAAACCTGTAATAAGAGAAGGCGTGTGTTATAAAAAGACAGTATTATGGGTCAAGTGAACTTGTAACTGAGAAAAAAAGGAAAAGAGATACTTTGCCTCTAATTTTTGAATGGACTGCGGATGGGAAGAATTCTAATCAACATTATCCCCGACAGCTATTAAAAACACTGGAAGCATGATGTTAGTCAAATAGGGGTCCCCAAAATGTTCAGCAACGCCAGTAAGAACTGTATCAACACAAAAATGTCGATTATATAATGAAACAAAAGAAAATCAATGAGAACAAATATATGAGAGAGTTGGTGCAGTAAAATGCAAAGTGGCTCATCATGTTCACAAGGAAGTAAATTACCCTAGTCACACACGGTTCCTTAAATTCTTCCTTCTGCGGCAATAGAGATGTCAAATGAATTAAATTTGGAAACACTCAATATGCAACCACTCGAAGACAGGCCATTCCACATTTCCCCTGCCAAACAACGATAGTGCATCCGCATCAATGAATGGTGACTATCTACCTTCATCCAAAGTGTAATTTAATGCTACTTTTGACGACGAAAGGAAAAGGATTACATTCTTACTCTGCATATTGTTCAAGCAAAGCAGGGAGACAATGTGTCAAAAGAATCTGAAGGCAAGGCAAATGGACAAGTCTTCATTGCCTTTTGGTGCACATATGGAAGTAGCTCGGTCAATAGACGCAAAAGAACATCAATGTTCCAACGTTCTCTTTCCCCAATACATGAAGATGTGATTCAACGGAACCCTCAACCCCCGAAAGAGGTGGGCAACGCTGGAAAATACACGCAGTGGTTAATTCTACCAGATTTGTTAGGATAAACAGTAATGCAAGGTAAACACTCTTACCTGTGCAGACCCCAAATATGGGAGAGTAGAACTTGGAGAATGTGATCCAACTTGTTTCCCCAGTTTAATAAAGCAGGAACCAATTCCTTCATTGTGGTTTCAACAACTACACCAGCAGGTCGCAGATTATTGAAACATGATCTCCTCTACCTATAAAATAGAAAGAAAAAAAATTTTTTTTTTCTTTTAATTTTGTTCCTCTAGACATTACATTGGGGCAAATGCTCCATTTCGCAGACCACGGAGCTTGCGCTGTACCAATTTGGTCAGTCATGTATCTTCGCCATGATTGCCTTGAGGCATCATTTTAGTGAGGCTGACCTTGATATATTTGTCTGTATTCAGGAAAACCGGGTCAAACCCGCCCGCATCCGACGGAGACAAAGTCAAGCTAACAGAAGAAGAAGGCGTCGGCGAGCACGACGTTGCCGTCAGAGAAGACGACGTCGTACTGCCGACCCAATTCGCCGTCCGAGCGAAAGCACAGGTTCGGGAATCGCAGCGCCGCCGTTACTACTCTTCATCAGCACAAACCCATCCTTATGATGCTGAGGCCCAGCACTGAAGAAAAATCGCCGGTCGCCGCCTGCTGCTGACCTTGAGCTTGAGCTTGGGCATGAACGTACTTCTCGGCAAAGGTCTCCAATATATGATCGTACTTGCCCTGATCGGAGGTAGACGAGCGGCGCAGTAGTGTTGGCTCTGATTCTTGAGCTCGTTCTTCATCTGCTTCTCCTTGAAGACCTCCCACCATTTTCCCAGCCTCTTAGCAGTTCGTCCAGGGACTTCGGCGGCGATCTTCTTCCACTTATTACCGTACTTCGCCTGCAAAGAGATCACTAGGTTTTGCTCCTCAGGCGTCAGAGAACCTCTCTTAATCCCAGGCTTGAGGTAATTCTTCCACCGCTCGAGGCAAGACTTGGGATCTCTATCTAGCGGCTTGTTCATCCTTTGAGGGATGAGATGCCATTCCTTGGGACCGTACTGCTTCACTACGCGCGTAGCAGCGCGTCTTCTTCAGGTTGCCATCTCTGACGTTCCTTCATTACTCCTATAAAACGTTCGTTTACATCAATTCTAACTACTGAGGGAAATGGTACCACCATTCATCTGTGGAGAATGAATTTCGCGAAAGGAAAGGGAAAAAAAAAAAGAAAAGGGGCGACGATAGAGCGAGAAAATAGTGTTGTTTGTTGTAAGAAAGCGAAGTGACAAGAGACTGTTGTAAGTATATGTGTGTGTGTGTGTGTGCTGTGTTTGTACAGTACTGCCCTAATAATGTAGGCTGTGATGGTGTGGTGGTGGTGGGCGCCTGGGCGGCTGGGGAAGATGATGTTTGGCCTTTTGCAGCGAGTGGGGAACACGCTCCAATCATTAATAATGCATATACACCGCCGGCGCGTGTAACGGAGTAGGGAAGTTGGAGCGAGTGGGGATGGTTTGTTAAATTTGACGAAAGAGGAGAAGGCTTTTAGGTCGACGCATCGACGGATTTTTAGGATTGCAGTTGTGGGCCCGCCTTTAATACTATACTACTACTAAATAAGAGATTTATTTATTTATTGCACGTACATTTTAACACTAGTCTTGCACTATTGGTTTGGTGGTGGTGGTGTTGCCTTTCTTTTATTTGATTTCCCGTATTCCTTCTTATAAAGTAAGGAGTGTATACTTTAGAAATTGATGAAAAAAATTAAAATGAAAGATCAGAGTCAATTTGAGATAATAATTACTTCAGCGTTTTCATTCCTTCGGACTAACAATTATTTTATATTAGAAAATTAGTGCCGTAGCTTTTTTGTTTTTTCACCCTAGTGGCTTTGTACTTTCCCTCTGGGTGGTTTTACTGCTGAACTGTGCCAGATATTTCATAGATAATGCTTCGATTTTCTCAAGGCGTTCGGTTATAAAATAAAATCATTTACATTCGATTCATATTCCGGGCCGAAAAAATTGGGCCATTTCCTTTTTGGTTATCTGACTAATGGGCCACATGAGGCCCAAGTTTAGTTCTAACATTTTATCCTAATTCGTATGAACGCCGCCGGCTGCTCCGACCATGTTGGAAAGTCAAAAACTCATTCTTTTGCGCTACTCTAGTCTAACAACATAAACTAAAAAGGCTATCATATCGGAAGCAATTTCATGAAGCAACCTTTACCAGGAGAGCATTACTATTACAGGAAAAAAATCATTAAATTTTATACTACAAAGTTGACGCCAACTCCTTGTATATATTATACACAACGCTAACGACCCACCATCCAACTATCAAAGCCAAATTCCACAAGCACATAAATATTCTGATGCATTGCTTTTGTTCTCAAGAATCGATGGCGTCTTTACCATCATCAAACTATCTTCAAATTCGCAGCGCCTTCTTCAACATCTCATAAACTACCACCACGAAAAGCTTTCTTCTCCACAGCCCAAAAGCCGTCTTTTTTGGGACAATCTAAAAGCCTAATTACGAACCCAAAGCCTCTTAAGATCTCCACTTCAACTTCATCAGCTGTAGTGAAAAGACCCTTCTCCTGTAAGAGCCAGAAAGGCTCGTCTGATTCAATGCAATCTTGTAAGTCACACTCACTCATCGCATCCCTTTACATTTTCTTCTCAACAGAATTTATATAAACGTAATTGGGTTTGCAGCTAAAGTTCAAGAAATGCACGTTTATGAAATCGACGAGGGTGACCGTGGCAGCCCAGCTATCCTACCATTGAGTCAAAAACCAGTCAACTCTCTCGGCGACCTCGCCACTTTCACCAACAAGGTTACTTACACAAACCCACGCGTTTAACCTACGAATGATATGCAGAGTCTGTCAAAGATTCATTTTCTTTCTAAATAAATTCGGTTGTTTTTTTTTTTATGAATGACAGGTCTACACCGGCGACTTGAAGAAACGGTGCGGTATATCGTCGGGCATATGCATACTCGTCCAGCACGAGGAGGAGAAAGAAGGCGACCGTTACGAGGCCATATACAGCTTATACTTCGGCGATTATGGGCACATCGCCATACAAGGGACGTACCTGACCTACCCTGAGGACACTATCCTCGCCCTCACCGGCGGGACGGGTATATTCGAGGGAGTGTACGGAACGGTAAAGCTTCATCTGACCGCCATCCCTATCAAGATATTCTACACCTTTTACTTGAAGGGAATACCCGATTTGCCGCCGGAGCTCACAGGAGAGCCGGTTCCTCCTTCTCCGGAGGTGGAGCCGACGGCTGAGGCTAAGGCGTGCGTGCCCGGCCACACTCTTCCTGGTTTTACCATTAGGGCTCGTTTGATACGTTTGCGGCGGGTGGTATAGGTGGTTTATGGGTGTGTGAATAATAAGTTACTTTGTGCTGGTTTGGTATTTGTGTATAAGTGGGTAGAGGTGGTTATAGGTAGGTATGATTAAGTTACCTCGTGCTCGTTTGATGTATGTGTATAGCCATACATGCGTTTGTATGACTATACACGTCTATTAGAAGGACTTTGATTATATGGCTTGTCAATGCATACTCACCTCTGAAGTGGGTATGAGGTGTGTATCACTAATTCATATGCATCTATACACACCTCAAACACAACTTATATCATTATACAAATAATTAAAACTCACATATCAAATATGTTAGGACAAAATGCGTGTATCGCCATACATATTATACCCATGTAATCCATTAACATGGATATCAAACGCCGTCTTGTTATCTGTGTATTGCCATACGCATATTGTTATTTGTCTATTACAAGGATTTTAGTTATATGGCATGTATATACATACATACCCACCTCTCATGTGTGTCACTAATCCATACACAGCTATGCACACATTTGTACAAATAATTAATATACACATATCTGTTAAAATGCAATATCAACAAAATTCTGCGCATAGTCACACACAGATACTTATACCCACATAATCCGCTAACATGAATATCTAACGACCCCTTGGTGTCAATCGCCGTGGAGATTCATGTGCGATGCTGCAATAATAAGCCACATGATGATAGAATTACTTCTTGCGAGGTTTCTTTTTTTTTTTTGTATATGATGTCAGCTTTTATTTTCGAAATGAAATTCTCTCTATATTTTTATACTTCTATAAACAACATATCGACAACACACTTCAATTCTTAATTTGGAGAAGTGGTGAAGGTGGAGGGGTCAGTCGCCCCACGGCCCACCACATTAAAGCGGATAATATTATAATTTTTTAAAGCTTTGTCATCTTTTTATCAAGTCCGACGTTTTTCTTAGCCTAATAATCCTTCCATTGATAATATGCAAGATTTGGGAAAACAGTGAAATAACGGATTTTTTTTTTTAAATATGATTACTTTGTGTGAATTAAAAAATGGATTATAGGTTTCCTAATTAAAAAAAAGGGTGTTTTAAAAAAAAAATCGAAGTGTTTGATTATCATTTTGATCCACTCGACTGAAATTTCATGTCGAAATGAGATTTTAATCGATGGGTTCGTGATTCTTACATGTAGTAACCCCAAATCTGGGTGAATTTTCGTGTTTTTGAGCTTGAAATCGACATTTTCGAGTAAAAACGATTTATTCGAATATTTTATTCGAACTATTCGAGTGAATTCGAATAGAAAAATAACACTTATTCGAGTAAAAAAAATTCGAATTATAAATTAAAAAAATTATTCGAATTAAAAAAAAATATTCGAATTAATTCGAATTTTTTAATTACTCGAATAAATGCTACTTAAGTTGGGGTATTTCGGTAACTTTCGGTCCGTTCCTTTTGTTTAATTAAAATAGGAAAGCTCCCTTATGTTAAAATAACCCATGAAAGAACATCAAAGAAAGTAAACATAGAAAATAAAAACCCGACAGATCTCAAATTGGGCCAATGCGAAACCGTCGTGGCCCACTTTAGAATGTAATTGGCCAGGAATTGTTCTCTGAGTTCGGCGGCCAGCCCATATTATTATTATTGAAAAATAAAAAAATTGGAAGATATTCTGTGGCCGATCAACTATTGGGCCGTCTCCTTTCTTGTTATATGCTTAATGGGCTATTCGTAGGCCCAAATTTAGTTCTAACATTTTTTCCGACATCAGTAAAAAGAAAACGTGAGCACCGGCCATTGCCTAATTCTGATCTTATATGTGTAGTATGAACGCCAACTACTCCGACCACGTTGGAAGTCAAAAAGTCGTTGTTTTGCTCTAACAACAAATATCCCATCATTAAAAATAAAATAAAAATGCGAACATCCTATCATCAGAAGAAATTTCAAACCAACCTTTACCAGGAGGAACGTACTATCACACTACAGCAAAGGAAAGATTCATTAAATTTTATACTACTATGTAGACGCAACTCCTTGTTACGACCACCGTCCACTAAAATACGATTCCCTCCCAGCCAAAAGTACTCTCTATATATATACATATTATACACAACGCTAACGCCCCACCATCTATCTATCTATAAAAAACAACTATCAAAGCGAAATTCCACAAGCACATAAATATTCTGATCCATTGCTTTTGTTCTCAAGAATCGATGGCGTCTTCACCATCATCAACTATCCTCAAATTCGCAGCGTCTTCTTCAACATCTCATAAACTACAACCACCAAAAGCTTTCTTCTCCACAGCCCAAAAGCCGTCGTTTTTCGGACAATCTAATAGCCTAGTTACGAACCCAAAGCCTCTTAAGATCTCCACTTCAACTTCATCTGCTGTAGTGAAAAGGCCCTTCTCCTGTAAGAGCCAGAAAGACTCGTCTGATTCAAGATCTTGTAAGTCACACTCAATCATCGCATCCCTTTACTTCTCTTCTCACAGAATTCATATAAACGTAATTGGGTTTGCAGCTAAAGTTCAAGAAATGCACGTTTATGAAATCAACGAGCGTGACCGTGGCAGCCCAGCTTACCTACGCTTGAGTCAAAAAACAGTCAACTGTCTCGGCGACCTAGTCCCTTTCAGCAACAAGGTTACTCACACAAACCCACGTTTAATCTACGAATGATGAGTCAAAGATTCGTTTTCTTTCTAAATAAGAAGTTGGATTTTTTATTGAATGGCCGCCGGCCGCCGCAGGTCTACACCGGCGACTTGAAGAAACGGTGCGGTATAACGTCGGGCCTATGCATACTCATCAAGCACGAGGAGGAGAAGAAAGGCGACCGTTACGAGGCAATATACAGCTTATACTTCGGCGATTACGGGCACATCGCCGTGCAAGGGCCGTACCTGACCTACCCTGAGGACACTTACCTCGCCGTCACCGGCGGGTCGGGTATATTCGAGGGAGTGTACGGCACGGTAAAGCTTCATCAGATCGTCTTCCCTTTCAAGATATTCTACACCTTTTACTTGAAGGGAATACCCGATTTGCCTCCGGAGCTCACCGGAAAGCCGGTTCCTCCTTCTCCGGCGGTGGAGCCGACGGCTGAGGCCAAAGCGTGCGAGCCCGGCCACACTCTTCCTGGATTTACCAGTTAGTGCCATCGCCTCGGTGATACTTACGTTATACAATAATAAATTTGATAGAGAGAGTTGCTTGCGAGGTCTTTTATTTTATTTTCTTTCTCTTGTACTCGATGATGTGAGCTTTTCTATTTTCCAATTGAAAATTCCTTTTAATTGACAACACATACTTCATTTAATACTTTGAAAAAGTAGAGAAGGTGGAGGGGTCAGTCAAATAAAGTATTGGATCCCCCACCCCACCACAATAAAGCGGATAGATACTATTTGATTCGTTTTTTTTTTAAGCATTTGTCAGTTTATGGAGTCCCACGTTTTTATTAAATAATCCTTCCACTGATATTTGGAAAATTGGGAAAAACAATGAAAGAACACCAATAAGTAATTATACAAAAAGTAGTAAAAACGAAGCAGAACTCAAATTGGGCAACATGCGTAACGGCTCATGGCCCATTTTAGAAGGTCGTTGGGCCGAAAGTTAACTGTGTTGACCAGCCCATATTATTATTAGTTAAAAATAAAAAAAAAATAGGAAGATAACAGTAGGCCACGTCATCATCTCCCATCTGAAGTGAAGCAGTGGCCACGGACAGCTTAGCAGTCGAGCAAAGCCCAACCTCCTCAATCTCACTACGGTCACAAGACAGTCGAGTTCATCGATACACCTCCGATGAAATCGACGGCTACGATGCCTCGGGGAGGAGTAATACTCTGCTCCCAGTGTTCCACCACCTCATCTGTTACTGGCTGCTCCCCGATATCGCCTCCCAAGAACAGGGCTTCAGTGATCCTCGGACGTAGCTTGAGTTTAAGACACAACGAAGGTGACGGTAGAGCTTCAATTCGTTGCAAAGCCCACCTCACAAGTCGTAGTAGCCAAAGACTAAGATTGATCGTGCCATACGCTGCCGAGTCGACTCAGCCGACGACGCCGACGCCACCGTCGGCACTGGGGACCACAGCCGATAAGTCAATCGTCTCTGACGACCAATTCTCGATCACCAAGGTCTGTTCATCTGCTCTACTCCATATGTGTGCTTACCACCCCCAACGTTTCAGAAACTAATCTTCCTTCTAATTGGTGCTTGACAACTTCAGGTATCTTTTGGTGTCGTTGGGCTAAGTGTGGGCGTTTCTCTTCTCTCGTGAGTTTAATTGATCTTGTACACATTCCATTTCGATGATTTCTTTTCTTCTGTCCGTTACTCCGTGTGTTGTCTTTGTGTTGATTGTTACATACATTTATAACGGTCTTCTTTGTTGGGTAGGTATGGATTTGGGGCTTACTTCAATGTCCTGCCAGGATCTGAGTGGTCAGCTCTGATGCTTACCTATGGCTTTCCTCTTGCAATCATTGGCATGGCTCTCAAGGTTACTATCATATCAATCATCTCCTTACCTTACCCTTGCCTCAGTTTCTTTCTTATTACATTATATGATGTGTTCCTTTTCTTTCTTAGTATGCAGAGCTTAAGCCTGTACCATGTGTGACCTATTCAGATGCTCAGGGACTTAGGGAAATATGTGCCACTCCAATTCTTCAGCAGGTAATTCCCATAGTATTCTTATTTTCAGCTCCTTTTAATTGAAGGTATCATCGTCAATTTGTATTTGTTAGGTCAGAAGCGATGTCACGAGATACAGGTATGGTGATGAGCAGCATTTGGATGAGGCATTGAAGAGAATTTTCCAATATGGCCTGGTATGGTTGGTAACTTTACAGTAAAAAATTCATTAAAATTTGTTTCCAAAAAGAAGTAAAAAGTAAGAACTAATTCGTTGATCGTTGTTCTTTTTTTTTTTTATATGTTCCGTAGGGTGGAGGCATCCCCCGAAGAAACGCTCCGATCCTGAAAATGATTCGAGAAGAAGTAAAGCAACCTCCTTTTTCTCCAGCCCTTTTCATTATATATTTTTCAGGCTTTCTTATGGACTTAAAATAACTATTTGATTTGTTCTTAAGGTTGCCGAGGATGGTAGATACTGTCTGGTCCTGGTGTTCGAAGCAAAGGCCCTACAGTTATCAGATTTCGAGCAAAGACAGGTAATTCTTTTATAAGATCGACCAAATGCGTTTGCAAATCTTTTTACATAAATCGAATATGCCGCTCAATGGTTAGAAAAATTTGAATTCAATAGGCGAAATTCGCGTCGTTCTTTGGACCAGGGGTCTCGGCTGAAATCGGTAGGTCTTTCTTTCTTACCACGTGAGATGTATTTATGATACGACTACTTAATCATCATTTAGTTCTTGTAAATGCAGCAGAGGGAGGCAATAATCTCTATGAGGTGAAGCTAATCTCCAACACCCCACCATAAAAACACACACACACACAGTATGTAGTCTAGTGTATGCAATGCATATATAGTATGTTCTGTTCAAATAAACATGAAGATCTTCGTATTAAGTCTATCAGTCCAATGTTTATTTGTCTGACAAGCAGCATAACTTATGAATGAAGCCGTCTTCCACACTGCAAAAAAGGAAGTGATATATCAATCTGTCAATTTTATTATAAATTTATAGGCTTATGTAGATTTCTACTCCCAAGAGCATCACCAATTGACACTCATTCTCCAACGCAAAAACAAAAAATTACATGTGCATACCCAAAATGAGTTTACAGCAATTTCGTTCACAAATAGACGTATCTTTGCGTTTTACTCTTTCATGAACGCATTTTTTGCCCTCCTACAATTAATAGTTATTATTTTGACTTAGTGTTAGCTATGGGAGCTTTTGTCTTGAAAGCTTTTATGACACGTAGCTTATCACGAAGGATGAACAGATCGTTTTGAATCCTTGAGTGGATTTTGCATTTGAGAGACTAACCTTACATTATCAGTGATCACATACACGCACTTATAGACCGACTTAATACATGCATTTACACATAAGTCCTTAAAAACAATTAACTACTAATAGATCCCAAAATCTATATATCTAATGAGACTTAATCAGGTATGATATCTTGATGCTGAAGTTGATCTGTTGATATAGCTCAAGCTCTTGTCCATCAACTCTTTTATGCTGAAGTTGTAAAATATACGGTGTAGTGTTGAAAAATTTGTAAAAAAATGATGTAGAAGTGAATATTACAAAATTTCCGTTTGAGTTCGAGAATGAGCTTATCGATTAGAGAAGAATTACTGCATTTTGAGTTTGAGCGTGATTAGGCGCGGATCTATTGGGTTCAATTGGGCTTAGTAGTGTTTTGTTATTTTTTTAGTTGCTCTATCCAACATGTGTTAGTTTAGTTCTTTTTCTTTTAGTTATTTTAGCGAACTTTTTCGTCTTAGTTCTTATTCTGTTTACTTCGTTTTTGTTTATTAATTTTACTAACACATTTGTTAATGAAATATATATTTGCTATTAAAATTTTTCCACCTTTTTTATTTTCTCAGTCCATTTATAGTATCTCATCTGCAATAAAAATTATCCTAATTCAAGGAAGCATATATTTACAATTAACATAATCACTGACGCAAACTTGTATTCTACATGACCAAATTTCGATCCCTGCAACATGGTCTATCGTAAAAGGCCACGTCATTTTTTGGAAAAAATTAAATATCGTGAAGGCTTCACTTTTATGGTTGATGTTTATGCTTGAGGCCCGACGGCCTTACTTTGTTACAAGAATGAGATCGCCAACTAAAAGTTTTATAAAAATAGGCTTGTTTGTATCACGGCCCCCCAATTAATATTTTCTGGATCCGCCCGAGCATGACTTCAGTTTGAAAGTGTGTTTCGGTTGTAGATGGTCTAATATGTACTATAATTCGTAGATTTACTATGTATTGTATCGTATCCCATAGTATTACATCATTGGGCTTCATTTTTTTGGGTTTATTTATTATAAGAAATGAAAACGACCGCAGTAAGCTGTGGGCGAGAATTAGATATGGTGGCGCCCAAATCGACTGGCTTCAGTTCCCTCGAGGACACGTGTCGGTACCTGATTGAATCAACGATGATAAGGTACAACATATCGGTTGTACTCTTGCCGGCGAGAAGAAAGATCCCACCCCAAGAATCATACATCATCAGTTAACATCACAGCACAGCCACTGCGTTTATTAATTAATGAGAGCTCCAAGCGCTTTGGGACATTACATTTATGGAAGTACAGTCACTTGCGGACTCGCACTGTCTCCACTCGCCACTTGTCGCCTACTTTCTAAATCAAGTAGTGTTGTATTTTGCCACATAACTGTTTATGGATATGCTGTTCCATTCTATATAACATCTGATGTTGTGAACTTCTTCTACTATGCTTGCAGCTTTCGAGTTAGGTTGCATACATGGATAAAGTTGCTAGCTGCCACAAACTGGTTTATTACAAGGATAATACCATTGCAGCAGCTTCAGCAGGTTTTACACAGACGAAACCTTGATTTTTTAACCTTATCTCTTGCCATGTCGATGAATATGCGATTGATAGGGACGAGTGAGCATGGGCCATGTCTCCCCAATGGAGGGATTAGGAAAGGAGGAAACTTTCTGCCGTGTGGGGCGGTTCTTGAAACGTTGGGAAGTCATGGGGGTGTCTGTAAATCGAGAAAGATTAGAACTTGCGCGCCTGTGAAAGCTATGAGTGGCTTTGAGAAGCATCTTGAGACTTTAGATTTGTACCTTGGGAAAATCCATGAGAAGGCGAAGAAGAAGAAGACGTCGTCGTCTTTCAGATCGTTGAAGCAGAGCGGAGAACTACTAACTGTGAAAGGCGAAGATCTGCTTCAGACTCGAAGAGAGGATCTTGTCGAAGTGAAAGGTATATCACGTTGCATGAATCATGAAAAGGATTTACTGCTATTGGAGATTGATTACTCATCCTTTCCGTCGCCAAATTTTCGAGTGCAGAATCATTATTTAATGTTGCTGAAGATTTATCCGTAATATCTTATGCCAATAAAGGTCAAGAAAGGGGAAGGAGCAGACTGTTGAAAAATTACATGGAGTTGGAAAGCGAGGACAAGTTTGCAGATGGTGCATCTGATTTCTATTTAACGTAATAATATATCTCATCGGCGTCGAGTCTAACGTGTGCTTAAAATGCTTCCCAAATGTTCACATAGCTTTTCTTTGTTTTCATCATTCTCGCAGAGGTATATTGGCTTCAATAAACATAGCAGTATTCCTGTTTGAGATCGCAACTCCAGTGAAGAACTCCAATTTCGAACTCTTCTCGCTCCCAATGATTTACGGGGCGAAGATCAATAACTTGATTCTCGCAGGGGAATGGTGGAGGCTCTTGACACCTATGTTTCTGGTACCAAGATTTTCATTACTCGGTCTCAAGTATTATTACAACGCACCTCAACACTGAACTTGTTGAGTTTCTCTTGACCTGCAGCACGTCGGAATCTTTCATATAGCTCTTAGCTGCTTCGGCCTCTTCACTTTTGGTCTCCAAGTGTCTCAAAAATACGGCGCATTCACTTTCCTTCTTATTTACCTCCTCGGAGGAATCTCGGGAAACATCGTCAGCTTTCTTCACACGCC
Source organism: Craterostigma plantagineum (assembly GCA_027422505.1). NCBI lineage: Eukaryota > Viridiplantae > Streptophyta > Magnoliopsida > Lamiales > Linderniaceae > Craterostigma > Craterostigma plantagineum. The sequence continues at coordinate 215,154 of JAPQWV010000785.1, forward strand.
AGAAACAACTGTTGGTGGGACGGTAACTACTTACTCACTTTGCAAAGATCCAATTTTTGCACAGTCGTATTATCAACCAAACCTTATTTGCTGCTACTTGCCCAGGACCCAGTGTTTGCTCTAATCGGTGCTTGGCTCAGCTACCAACTACTGAACAAAGATACAGTTACGTCGACAGATTCTTACGAAAGAACGTTTCAGAGGGCACTTACCATTACAGCACTGTGCTTTGGGCTTAGCTTCTTTGGTCACATTGATGACTGGTAAGTTGTCAAACTCACGCCCTCCGTTGATAGCTACTTATCAAATAAGCTCCACTGCTTATGTAGGAGAGAGGTGCAACTTAAAACTATGGTATTACATAACAGGGCACATTTTGGGGCGGTCTTTACTGGTATGGCATTTGGATTTTTAACATGTCCGACTCTGCAAGTGAAGGATGCTACTACATCTTCGGAATCTGCTAGCCCTAGGCAAGAGGAAGGAGTCACTCTTACAGGGAAATATGCTGATCCATTCAAGTCACTAGTGTACTTCTCTCTCTTTGTTCTGCTGTTGACTTCTCTGCTTCTTGTAATAGAACCTCCCCTGTATCTGATCTGATATAGCATAGAACAGTAGATCACCACAATGGTTATATAGCAATGCTGTGGAAAGTTATAGCCATTATCTGATAGTACAGATAGTTCACACAACAAGCAAACCACACTTTATTACAGTACGCAACTAAAATCTCAGGTCGAGCACTATGACGATTTTGAATCGTTCATTAGCTAACTCTACTATAATGCAATGGAGATTGCACGTCCATTTATTAATTTCTCTAAGGATAAGGCAGGCATATCAGAACGCTGGAAATGCATTAATGTGGTCCCTGTCCAGATTCACGCTGGTTAGAGTCCTTGATCTCATCACCAGCTTCGTCCTGTGGGGAAAAAAGATGCATAATAATGGAGAGGGAGAAGGGGTTTGAGGTAAAGAATATGCACCATTAGGAAGTAGTACGTACCGCTGCATCAGAAGTCCAAAGGGTTAGATTATCGCGGAGAAGCTGCATAATCAGCGTGCTGTCCTTGTATGATTCCTCACCCAGAGTATCAAGCTCAGCAATGGCTTCATCAAAAGCCTGCCGGCATACAACACATGGAAAGTGAAAATGCCAATACGAACAACAGCTGGAAGCATTATGAACAATCAACTTGTCTTGCTACGAAAAGATGAGAAGCTTTCTTCACATACCTGCTTAGCAAGGTTGCAGGCACGATCTGGTGAGTTAAGGATCTCATAATAGAAAACAGAGAAGTTAAGCGCAAGTCCCAATCTGATTGGATGAGTTGGAGCCATTTCAGCAGTCGCAACGTCCTGCAAAATATGTATAAGAATATACGCTAAGTACACCATCAAATCACGAAAAAAAACTTAGTCAGAGAGCTGTTACTCACCTGTGCAGATTTGTAAGCTACCAAAGTGCTCTCAGCAGCTTCTTTCTTCTCAGCCCCAGTCTTAAACTCAGCCAAGTACCTGAAATAATCGCCCTTCATCTTCAGGTAAAACACCTTGGACTCGGAAGAAGATGCAGATGGAATGAGATGAGACTCGAGAAGGCTCAAGATCCCATCACATATCTTGCCAAGCTCAGCCTCGATCTTCCCGCGATAATCCTTGATGACCTTCACGTGACTTTCATTCCCACGCCCCTCTTCCTTCTGTTCGATGGAAGATATGATCCTCCACGAAGCCCTCCGAGCACCAATCACGTTCTTATATGCCACGGAGAGAAGGTTCCTTTCTTCCACGGTCAATTCTCCATTGTCTGTAGTCTTAACAACATTCTCCATAAACTCGACCATTTCTTCGTACCGTTCTGCCTGCTCGGCCAACTTGGCCAAGTACACTTTTTCCTCTCGTGAAGAACTATCTGTAGACATGTTTCTGCCTATTGAACCTGCAAAATATCCCAGGCGTTCTAAGTCAAAAAACATCAACCTCCGAAATCCATAGATTATCGACTGTGGTAAAAAAAGATACACAGTTCAGGATTAAATTGAGATAAGAACTTAGAACACAACACGATTTACTGTCGGTGATTACAAAAATTACACTGAAGACACAGTTCGTCTTGCAAGTGATTCAAATTTCAATACTTGAAAACAACTATGAGTAGATACAAACAAAGTTTATGTACTAAAAACTACTTTCACATTCCTCACTCGATTGGCTATGAGCCAGAAACTATGACATACAACTTGACGAATCGACGCGACAACGTACAAGCAGATATAAACGGATCATTACATCACATAATCAGTGACGAAAACATGAACTGAAGCAGAGAATTGACAGTACTTCACTAAATCTACATGCGTGAGCAAATAGAATTGAGTTAATCGTGGAAGAAATAGAACGATCACCTCTTCGACTCGTGCTTTTGGTTCAACAGCGATTCCTGGCGATGGCTTTTGGGGAGTGGCGATGGAAGGAAAAGAGTGCCTTTAAAACTGTACGCGTGGGAACTAAGAACCAATGACGGAGAGACACGTGTCGTGGAGTTTGCAACACGCGGCGGTAAGTTGAGGCATTGACTTAGTCCGGATTATGACGTCAGCAGTCACGAGTTCATGGGCTTTATACTTTTGGTCAGCCCAAGCCCAAACCCAACTAGTGAAGGCCGCAACTCGTAAGTACACTACTCGGTGTCATTACGTATTATAAATGTTACTATTATAACTCACATATTAAAAAAATATTACCTCCTTTATGATATTTACTCCATGGTCAACCGTCCAACAAACTGATATTACGTCGACTATTAAAGATAAATAAGATTTTAGGCATAAGATGGTATATGTATTATTACATCGACTATTAAAGATATATCTTTATCTTGCCAGATATTATGAAAATAAGATTTTAGGCATAAGATGGTATATGTATTTTTACATTTAAAATTGGTGATAGTTATCTTCCCAAGTCAAAATGAGGTACACATTCATCCTGCCATTTGACCCCTTGCCCAACACTAAAGGCCACGTTTTCTTATCTTGGAGTCGTTAAATTTAATCATTAGTCTGTACTGCTACTAAACTACAATATTTTAATATAAAATATTCGATTCAAAACAAAAAAAAAAAAAAACATGGGATATTAAAGAAATAGCTTTCTCGTGCTTTTTAATTGCAATTGAAAAGGCTCTAATTACGCCTTTTGACTTGGTTGGACAATACGAAAGCCTAAAGGACAAATTAAACCTTAGGTTATCGATTTGCTTTTTTCCTTCGAGACAAACTTATTAAGATTACAGTAAAAATGTTTATATCACGAAATGGTAAAGGCCTTGTAGCGAAATAAGATTATAAAATGTCCAATGTAACATTAAAAAAAAAAAAAATAGCAACTTTATGATCCCCATAGCCCATATAATCTAAATCGCTATAAATACGAACCTCCATTACCTACCACCCCACAACACACCAAAGCCAAAATTCTATACGTCGAGCAAAAAAATGAAATTGTTATCATCCCTTCTTAATAGAAACTGAAAAATATTAAAACAAAAATACCTTCTTGACTGCCTCCACTCCAAAACCCACCATGGAGCTGGTCGCTATGTTGCTGAGATCAATACAATTTATTATTTTGTATTACATAGTGAAAATCTCCTGCGAAATCATCTCATGTTATTGGATAATCCCAAGACGCATCAAGAAAATAATGGAGAAACAAGGAGTTCGTGGCCCGAAACGACGGTTTCTCGTTGGCAACACCTTAGACGTTTCTTCCCTTGTCTCTCAATCAACCTCTCAAGACATGGAACGTATCAACCATGACATCGTCGGACGTCTGCTTCCTCACTATGTCTTATGGTCCAAAACATACGGTAAAAATTAAAATATTATTCAATCAATGAACTCATGATCATGGCTCGTAATTTTATGATGGACCCGTGAAATTCCTAGATTTAATAATGATCAGTGAGTTGGGTTGGCAGGAAAAAGGTTTATATATTGGAATGGAGTGGAGCCAAGGATGTGTTTGACGGAAATTGAGCTGATCAAAGAATTATTAATGAAACACAGCACAAGTTCAGGAAAATCATGGTGGCAGCAACAGGGCTCGAAGCATTTCGTTGGTCGAGGTTTGTTAATGGCGAATGGAAACGATTGGTATCATCAGAGGCACATTGTAGCACCAGCATTCATGGGTCACAAGCTCAAGGTAATAAGATTAATAATTGTGTTCGATTTAATATTCAGAAGTAAAGTAGTGGGGTTTTGGATTTTGATTAGCTTTTATTTATTTATTTATTTATTTTATATGTAGAGTTATGCGGGGTATATGGTTGAATGCACCAAGGAGATGCTTCAATCGCTTGAAGATGGAGTAAGAAGAAATGGACAAACTGAAGTTGAGATTGGACAGCATATGACTCGTTTGACTGCTGATATTATCTCAAGGACCGAGTTTGATAGTAACTACGACAAGGGAAAGCAAATATTTCATTTGCTTACGAATTTACAGCATTTGTGCGCTCAAGCTTCGAGGCATTTATGGTTCCCTGGCAGCAGGTTATTATTTAGTTATTCCTTTTTCTTTTATAATGAATGATACGAGCAAATAACATAAGATCGCATAATGATGACTACTTCTTTACCTTTTAATAATAAATAGATTTTGTCATGATTTTATCAATCAATCGATCTTGAATATATATTACACGCAGATTCTTGCCGAGCAAGTACAACAGAGAGATCAAAACCCTAAAAGTAGAGGTCGAAAGGTTGCTCATGGAGATCATACAGAGCCGTAAAGACACGGTGGAGATTGGCCGCAGCAGTTCGTACGGCGACGATTTGCTCGGTCTTCTACTCGACGAAATGCAGAGAAACAAATTATCAGCCGGAAAAAACAAAAACAGCAATAGCAAAGGTTTCGGTCTGAATCTTCGGCTGATAATGGACGAGTGCAAGACCTTCTTCTTCGCCGGCCACGACACCACCGCCCTTCTGCTGACGTGGACGGTCATGCTCCTCGCAACTAATCCTACGTGGCAAGAAAGGGTTAGGTCCGAGGTTAGAGACGTCTGCAACGGTGCTGACTCACCCTCCATAGAACACCTCTCAAAGCTCACACTGGTAATAAAACTAATAATCCACAAACACACACGAACACGCACTAAGGGTTTTCTTTAATTCTCTGCAGTTAAACATGGTGATAAATGAATCGCTGAGGCTCTATCCACCAGCGTCATTACTACCTAGGATGGCGTTCGAAGACATAAAACTTGGCGATGATCTTACGATACCTAAGGGACTCTCGGTATGGATACCAGTCCTTGCGATCCACCACAGTGAGGAGATATGGGGGAAAGACGCCAACGAGTTCAATCCGGGTCGGTTCGGGTCTAAGATATCCGGGTCGGGTCGGCATTTCATGCCGTTTGCTGCGGGTCCCAGGAACTGCGTGGGGCAGTCGTTCGCTCTAATGGAGGCTAAGATCATACTGGCGATGCTTGTGAAGAGATTCAGCTTCGTTATATCTGATAGCTATAGACATGCGCCCGTCGTTGTTCTTACGATTAAGCCTAAGTATGGAGTTCAAATCCTTTTGAAACCATTAGAATCTTGAAATTGAGATGATGGAAATGTTGTAATTATGAGAATAATAATTATAATACGGAGCTGAAAAATATCGATTTAAACGGAAATAAATATATTTAGTGAACACGCAAATTAAGATAATATTATTATAATAATATAGTACAACTATTCTATGTACTTCCTATGAGATGAGATTATCTATTACGTTCATCTTTATCACATATAAGATTATATATTATTATAATAATATAGTACAACTATTCTATTGTACTTCCTATATAGATGAGATTTATCTATTACTCTCCCTCCGTCCCGTTATCTTTATCACATATATTGGTGGACACGCAAATTAAGATAATATTATTATAATAATATAGTACAATTCTATTGTACTTCCTATGAGATGAGATTATCTATTAAATCAATATATTGGTACGCAAATTAAGATAATATTATATTATAATAATAGTACACGAAAATGTAAAAAAATGTATATTTTGACACGTCTTTTAAAAATATTTAATATTATTATATTGATTGTTTGTGATAGTTTTTTTGCTAAATAAGGAAAGGTGATAAAATTATTGGGACGTCGAAATGGAAAAATGTGATAAAATTAGCGGGACGGAGGGAGTATTATTCAAGGAATATTAATTGAGTTAGCAGTTAAGATATTTATAAATGATTTGTGGGCAGGTTTATTATTGGGGTCTTGACACTTAAATACCCATCTGCATAAAAACTTGTAATCAGTACCATATCAATATTTATTTATATGTAGGTACCTAGCAGAATAAATTTTTTGCACATAGGTACATGATTCGCCGCAGGTACGCCATATAACACATTTTAGGTACAATGTAGCAATGTATTGTGGTACGTAATACAATGAGAAAATATTACGCCATATATAACACACTAAATTACCATATAGAAAGCATATAGTGTACGTATAAACGCGACGTGGTACGCAGTACACACATAGAAAGGTACGGCAAGACTGAGAAAAATGGTACAAACAGTAAATCGGGTACCTATCTGTAAAAATTTCTAACATATGTACTAGATTTGTAAATTTTTTATTCAAATGAGTATTTTTTATAGATTACACTTTTTCTAATTATTATTTAACTATCTATGTATTTAACTACAATGGTGTCCTCGAGAAATGATTGAGTGGTCATTATTTAAATGCTAAGATAATACAAGGCGCGCAATACGAAGTGTCACAAACACTAAATAATGGCTCATACTTGATTTACTTTAGCTTTAGATTTTGATTTCGATATCTGATAATCATTACAACAATGATGTCGAACTACAAATTATTCTTTATTCTCCGAATTTAATCACATTGCTTATTGAACATAGATAATTCACTTGCGATAATCATTGAAATAAATTGCAAAATTATGGCATGGTGGTGGAGGACAACAAAGGGAAGAAGCACCATAGACATCGAGTATAATACCCATTTGTAATTATGAAAAATTATTTATTCATAAATGGATCAATATTCTCTGTCCCCTTGTGCCTTTACAATATAGTACGCTAAATAGAACGATAACCCAAACCTAAGTGCTTAGCCCATAATATAAACCCAGAAAAGATTTGCTTTTTAAAGTATAAAATTCGTAGTTTTGGAAATTTTCTATATCTATACGCATACGTTGCATATAGACATAAGCCAACGAGGATACAGCTGAAGAACAACTTATTTTAATTTGCGACAAAAGGCATCTTTCTTGGTACATCAAAAAATGTCGCAACTGTCCGTATTAGGCCATGAAAGTTCTTACCAAGCTAAGCTTTCTTACAAGTTGCAGATATATTAATTCAAGATTGTTTTTAAATTCTTGATAATACAGACAGAGAGAAGAATCAAACCCATAGTTAATTGCAGGCAGCAGACTGTATAATTGCGAATTTCCAGAATTAAACTATCACTATATAAACTTCGACGCACGTACGTTCTTGAGAAAAGATTAAAAAAGCAAAACTTTATCTTGCAGGCCTTGTGCTGTGGTAACAGCCTGCGCACACAGGTTTATGTTAATTAGTTACATCCAATCAAAGCAAGCAAAATCTTTTGTAATGATACCACTAATATATATGCCTTTTTGAATTACACGCGGACTCGCATTTATACACACGCAGATCAAATCAAAGGGAGAAAAAGATAGGTAAAACCAGCAGCAAATGCGTTGAGGGGCAGTGTCCTAAATTATATATTGATCGTAATAATAATTATCCAAGGAATTATTCACCATTGCTAGTGAATATGATATAATATTGGGGGTCATATTTAAAACCAGTGAGGGATGAGTCATATAGTTAATGCTCAAACAGATCTATGTTCGCGGTCCTTATTAATTCTTCATGATATCAGAGAAATGATTTAGTGTGGTTCTTTGTGATTTGCATAATGTATTAAGATAGGGTTGATCAGCAATGATGAAACCACAAGAACACTTGGTCAGCCTTATGCAGTAGTTAAGTGGAGTTAAATCGTGGGCTTGTCCGATATATTTTTGTTGTTCGTTGCGAACAACTTCATGAGACAAATTAAACGAAAAAAAAAAAAGAAAAAAATTGGGATATACTGTGTGTAATTGTGTATAGTATTAGTAGTAAACTTCAAAGATAGAATAAAATAGTAGGTAAAACATGGCAAGCTGATGATGCTGGGCCTATTAAGTCATTCGAACTTTTGTTGGGCTTAAATCATTGTAGCAAAGGCCCATTATGAAGGCAGTACTTTCAGCCCATTTAGTAAATTTGGAGCCCAAATAGCGAAAGTGGTCCATGTTTTGGGAGTATATATAATGGTCGTCTGTATTGAGGAGGCGTTTTTGGAGATCGTATCGTAGTGGGTGGCTGAACCTAGGGTTTCTACAAGTGTCTCTGCTCGAAGGTTCGTATTCTTGGTGTTTGTTACTCAAGCATGCTATGCCATTGATTTAGTTATATTTGCGCTTCGTGAATGTGCTTGATTTTTGTACGAGTACTTCTCTGTTTTCTATAACGTTTTCGTTTGCCGGTGGAAAGATTGAATTTTATTTTCCCGGATTGTTCGATGCATCAAGTGCCATGTCTATACAGCTGTCGAATGTGGTTCTGGGTGAATTTGAACATTTTGTTGCTTTATGTAGATTTTCAGGATGTATACAGCTGCGCAGAAAATCCACAAGAGCAACAGTGCTGAGCCCACCCCGTTTGAAGAGGGTGTTGCTCAGGTTTATATTATTTCTAGGCAGATTCTGCCAATTATTAAAGTGTTATGCTGTCCTGAATCAAATCTTCGTTTGGTGCATCTGCAGGCGTTATTTGATCTGGAAAATACCAACCAGGAGCTTAAGAGTGACTTGAAAGACCTTTTCATCAACTCTGCTACGTCGGTTTTTCTTCCTTGTGGTATTTTATTCATCTTTTGATGGCAGTATTATCTTAATAGATCTCTGATAATTCTACAGCGAGGTCGATGTTGCTGGAGGCAAAAAAGCTGTTGTGATCCATGTTCCTTACCGTCTGAGCAAAGCCTTTCGCAAGATTCACCTTAGGCTTGTCCGGGAACTTGAGAAGAAATTCAGTGGAAAGGTAATTTGCGACTGCCTCGTTTACAAGGCAGAAGAAGCTTAAATAGAAAATGCACTTACTATCATATCAATCTGCAATAGCTGATGTGATCCCAAATGCTCCAAATTAAATGTCTTCAATACTAAATTTTATAAGAACTTGGTGGTTTAAATGGATGTACAGGAAGTTGTTGTACTTGCCACTAGAAGAATAATGCGCCCTCCTAAGAAGGGTTCTGCTGCTAAGAGGCCACGAACCCGAACACTATCTGCTGTGCATGAAGCTGTGCTCGAGGATGTAGTTTATCCTGCTGAGATTGTTGGGAAGCGTGTTAGATATAGGCTTGATGGATCGAAGATCATGAAGGTGATTATTATGTCTTCATTTTCGTTTCTTTCCATCTATAAACTCCAGGCAGAGATTGAATGGTTCATTATGACTTTTTGCAGGTTTTCTTGGATCCTAAGGGAAAGAACGACACCGATAATAAGCTCGAGACTTTCTCTGGGGTCTACAAGAAACTTTCAGGGAAAGACGTCGTCTTTGAATTTCCTGTAGTGACCAATGCCTAAAGTGAGCTGAGTTCTCTTCTGACGTTGAAGTTCTCCTTTTAACTTCTTTGATTTGAAGTTCGTCGATGCTTCGATAGTTTAGACTAATGTGTTTTTCTCATTTTTCTTTCATACCTTTTGTTCAAGCACCCGTCCTAAGTTATCCCATTCTTGCATAATTATGACTCTTCTAGCAAATAGATATCCTTTTCTTCTTTCCCAATATATTTTAACCATCAAACTTCCATCTATAGATGTAACTAGTAAGAAGTACCTTTGATGACATCAATCGCTTACAACATTATCCGGTGAAGATCTAGTATCTATATTTACTAAGTCGTCATTCGAACACAAACGATTTGGCGATAATAATCTCTAATGCATGGTCACACACTTCACAAAATACAGGGACATTATAATGTTACAACAAGAGATCAAAATAGAGGACAATAAATTATAGTTATTCTCGCGTGTAATAATGCAATGGTCACCACAACAAGCCTCTCTTTCTCCTGAACCTATCGACATCTGTACTCATCCTCGATTTTTCGGGCTTGCTTGACGACTTCCTAGACTTATCAAGTCTGCTGTCCAAACTATTCCTTGCAATTTCTGGGAGTTCTTGCTGCACTTCAATTTCGTTCGTGTTTGTGGAGCCTGCTGAAGTACTTTTTGTGCCCTCGGGGTCTGACGATGATGAAGGAGTTGACGTTGTAACAGATCCATTGGCTCCCACAGTCTTTGTTTTCCCGAGAGCTACCACAAACTTCTTCAGATGTTTGATGAACTCGGGATACAGTTCCAGATTACAATGCCCACCTCCTTTTATCCACAAAGGGTCGTACTTCACTTTGCAAAGCTCAGCCAATTGTTTCCCATGGGAGCAATCGACAACATCGTCTGCAGTTCCCTGATGTATAGAAGTGTTCACATAGGCTAATTTCACCTCAAAACACAGTGCTATAAAACAAAGCTGAACAAAGATGCAAATGCAAGAGAACTCACGTGAATAACGAGCACAGGGCAATTCACAGCACCGATTTTATCAATGTTCTGCAGTGAACAAAGTATTCATAGAAGTAACTGATATAAACAAAATGCTTTAGACGTGAAGTGGGAGATTCATTACCTTGTATATATCAAACCAATATGTTCTCTTAACGGGGTACAATACCCTCAACCCTGATAAAATGGGACTATGCAAAACGACGCCTCTTAAATTTGGTAACCGTGATGCTAGATCGCAGGTGGGGCCACTCCCTACAGACTGGCCGTAAAGTATAAGTTGTTCATCTTTCACACTGTATTGCTCCTTGAGGCATTTATACACAGCATCAATGTCTGCGTACGTGTTATATTCAGTTGGCTGTTTCAAAGACAAAGGATGATTGCGTCATAGTATGAACTTGAAGTCTTGATCTCACTAGCCACTGGTCAGTCAACTTAGTCTATGACAGTTAACAGAAACTATCCACTCACACCCATAAACCCTAGAGCTTGAAAATGTGAACTATCAGCAGCAAAGTACATGGTTGATTCACAACACTAAACATCTTTTGCCACGGTCAAGGAAAAAAGTGTACAACTTTTGACGTGATATTATCTCGACTATCAATCAAAGTAAACTTCAATGCAAAAAGTCCCGCATAAAAATAAAAAAAGAATGAAAGGAAGAGTTAAAGAACAGCACTAATACATCAAATTAAAATTGTGCATTTGACCTTTCCCGTTGATTGTCCATATCCAGAGTAATCATACCTACAAAAAGAGCCAAATGTAAGAACCTGATTGTAACTATGAACAATCAGCTAACAAGCTCGGTGAATGTACATAACCTCATAGCATTTGAACTTTGTACATAACCTCATAGCATTTGAACTTTCGATTATCAAATTGCAAAATTCTAATGGAAGTTTGCACGAATCAACGAATTGCCGTTATCAAAACAAGACAACATGAGTTCGTCAAGCACTTTGAATTTCCTTCAACAAATGTTAATGCATTTCACAGCTGAATTTCCATCAACAACAGCAAAAACAAATGTTGACCGACGTGGATTATACATACCCCATAAGATTGACGCGGAGGCGTAGGCTAATCTCGACAAAGAGTTCATACATCTG